>JASAMV010004374.1:0-12573 GCA_030248065.1 Rhynchonema sp. JSB1_4
TATCACTCAAATAAAATAAGGTTTACCCTGGGGGCTCATTTGGGACATGAGCCTGCTTGGAGATTTTAAAGAAAAAGTTTCCCAAATAAACTCCCAGGGCCTTCGATATGCGAAGTGTTCCGAATAGGCCCCAGTTGAATTGGGATCCAGAATTGGGATGCAGAGAAAAAGAAGCGTTGCATGATCCTTTTTTGAACTGTAAATGTGTGTGATCTCGGCGCTCCTGAGCGCTATACTCTACCGTTTTATATGAAAATCTATTGCGATCATTCGACAAAAACAAGTTGTAAAACGCACAGTTTTCGAAGGAAACACTGCATTATGCGTGACTTTTTTCGCGCTTGAGAGCCGGAAGAAAAATATTTTGACCCAAATACAAAAGCTCCAGGAAGTTATTCGGAAAAACATTCCTCATAACCCCACCATGCAGTGGGGGCTCTAATCGGGGGGAGGGATTAGATCTAACTTCTCCAGTGTGAACCAACCCCAAGTATCCGATATTGCCTTTACTTTCTCAGTCGCATTGTGAACGGTGAGTATTGCGCACAAGATCCGGATTGAATAAAGATAATGATTCAACGCAAGCACTTCTGAAAGGAGCAAGCATTAACTGCAGCTATACAGTTTTTGTTTTGTTAGTGGTGAGTTGCACAGTGACCAACCCCTCTGAACGGCTGCCAGATGTCTGAGAACTTCGGGATTAGAACCCCGAGAAAACTCGATCTTTTGGCGACTCATTTTTGCTTCCCACGCCGTGCAATGCAGAAGCGATGGAAGATTGCTCCTGATTTCCAATCTGGACTCGCTGAAGTTCAGACAATGTAAAAAGATCACTCTGCTACAAAAAGATGTTCAAGGCATCAAAACACACAAAATACAACAAACCCGAACCGTCATGAGATCATTGTTGTAAATTGACAGCACCAACAGCGTGACGAGAACAAAGCTGACGAATGAGACGAGGTTTCGGGTGCCAACTGATCTTTCCGGCATCGATCCTGGTCTCGAATAATGACGTGTCAGTAGTTGGTCGTGAACTGCTGATTTTCTGCTTTTGACTGTTTTTAATGCAGGAACGGCTCGTTCTGTAACAAATCAAAAATTAACATGACCGACCATGACGGCACCATGTCTCGGTCGGCACCCATATTTTCAGCAGCAGGTTTGCTCAAAAACGCACGCAAAGTTGTGGAGCTTTTCTTCGACAATTGAAATAAAACAGAAAGCAATAATTGACATGACAAGTTGAGTGAAGTATTCAGTGAAAGCGGGAGCCAAGAGTAAATTATGGTGAGAGGTTGTGTAAAATACAAACAGTTTTGAGCACAATATGCATGGAAGTTGCATGAACGCTCAATCAGTACTCACCGAGCAAGAGATTGACACAACTGCGTTACCATGGGGAACACACAACACGAAGCGACGCTTGATGCAGTGCGGTATAAAATAACGTAAATGATAGGTGCGGGTAGTGCTTGTGCTCAAACAAAATATGACAAACGCGAGCAGCGCATAAATTACCTGACCTAAAAAAAGCAAGCTTTTTTCCTTCGTGTTGTCGTTGTAGCGCGCTACGTTCACTGGCAAAGTACCTAAATAATATCCGCTGTATAATATGCCCACAGGACAATGCAGTCGTAACACCGCGTTGGTTGACGTCTTTACGACCAGACAATTTTCACAGTCAAGCTGTGCGGTGATAAAAAGCCGATGCGTACAGAATGGGCGCCCTTTTAACATGTGTATACAGGACCTGCTTTACATTTTGCAAAGACGCCTATTGTGGTGACCAAACGTGTTGACAGCCTGGCATCAAACTTGGTCTTCATGCTTAGTTCGGTCTCGATTTTTTTAACTCAAACACGTTTTTAGTTTGTTATTCCTCTGAAACAGCCTCCAAGAGGCAAATCAGCTCTCGAGACCGTGTTTCAACCTCTCTCTTCATCCACTACAAAACTTGTATCTTTTGACCTGATCTAACTAACTTTTCTACTAAAACCTATTTATATTTCTTCAATCCTGTTTCGTGTTTCTCCTAATTTCGTTTCTTGTAAACCAAACTGGTGCTTGCATAATTGGTGTCGTGACGTTATGTTGCGTTATTGCTTGTGTCAGTATAAATAACAATAAACCAAACCAAAAAACGTGCAGACCCAAAGGCAATAAGGGCCAAGCTCCAAACACAAACAGCCAACTGCCAACTCAGAACAAGCCAGATGGCAACTATAACAACTGGCACGTAAATTAAACACATCATCAATACATATTAGGGCGCCCTTAGGGGGGCCTAAGGGCGACCTTACGTAAAACTAGGAAATAGGAAATCTTTTGCGTGTTAAAACTATTTTTTTAGGAAACTTGAGACGAAACTAGGAAATAGAAATTAGGAAATATTTCCTGTTTCCTAGTTGTTTTATCGAAACTAGGAAATAAGAAATAGGAAATGTTTGGCACAATCAGCAGAACCAAACGGCAACGCAGCTCAACAAAATGTTTTGAGAGTGTTGCCTGTATATCCACAATGCATGCTTGGCTAAAAATATTCCGTCAGTTGTGTTAAAACTAGGCTTGTCTATGGTGTCGGGACACGGTGACAAAATTTCCTATTTCCTATTTTCTAATTTCAAAAAGACAACTAGGAAATAGGAAATATTTCCTATTTCCTACTTTTTGAAACTATGAAATAGGAAATATTTCCTATTTCCTAATTCCTACTTTTTGAAACTATGAAATAGGAAATATTTCCTATTTCCTATTTCCTAGTTTCGTATCAAGTTTCCTAAAAAAATAGTTTTAACACGCAAAAGATTTCCTATTTCCTATTTCCTTGTTTTACTTAAGGCCGCCTTTAGTCATAGAGGAAAATTGAAAATGGAAATGAAAAAATAATTTTAAAAAATGGAAATGGAAAATGGAAATTGAAAATGGGAATCTTGGACATAGAAAAAATGTCATTACCGATTCCCGATATGAACAAACGCGCCCTTAAACATTATGATTTCACCACCCTAGTATGTGAATTGAGCCCATCACCCACCTGTAAGTTGCTGTCGGACTGATAACCAGTGGTTAATAAAAAAAAATTTATATTCAAACCCCATTTTTAAAAAAAAAATTTGTTTTTTAATTAAAATTTTTTTTTTATTCCAGCCAAAAACTGCCAGAAACGAAAAAATGAGCGCTAAAGCAAAAAATAGTGGCATTTTTCTTCCATAACGTGTGGTAAGTGCATATAAAGCACTCACAACACGAAAACAATACTAAACAATGGTCAATGAGTAGTAACAGTAGTCAGGTACACACCCGTACACTTCCCCCACGTGGTGTGGGTGCCTTGGTGTGGCTTTGTGACACTCAAGACGGTAAATTTGGGTGAAACTATTGCCTCTTGGTACACGACCAATGCAAATATGTGACAAACAGTGTAAATATAGAGGGAATATCACACCGAATCACTGCTTTCGGGTCTGTTGCATGGATAAATGCATGCCCACCCAGTCACATGTACATGTGTAATCATATGAGAGGCCATGTGAGTGTGTGCACTATGTCTAGATGCCACAAAACAACGATTATGGCACCCAATACACCCATGGTAGGGTCGGGTGATGTTAACAGTAGCAATTTTTATGCAAAAATAGCACTTTTAGAGCAAAAAATAGAGAAATTTTCGAATTTTGAAGTAATAAAAAAAATTTTTTTTAACTTTTGGAACGAATTTTTAAAAAAAAATTGTTTTTAATAAAAAAAATTTTTTTTAAAAAACCACTGCTGTTAACATTAACGTGACGCATATGTATATGCAAACAAAACAACATTACTAACGGTCTTATGTCTTCGACAGGGAATGTAGCTTGCAACAACAGCTGTTGTGCGAACCATGCACAAAACCGTTATGTTCATTGCAGTCTGTGATGGCAGTCTGTCGTCTCAGCGGTTAAAGGGCTCGGGACATAACCGAGGGAAGGGTAGCAGGCATATTGTTACATACCGTTGGAAAGCATTCCGACAGCCTATGTCACGCACAAATTTTAAGCTCCTTGGAGATTCGCTATCTCTTGGAAGAGCGACTTTTCGTTCCAGAAAAAAATGAATTTTTGCACAAATTGGAACGACCGGTCCAGAAACCCCAAATGAGTTGAAGGTCAAGAAATACGTGGATAGGATTACAGCAGCTTCTGACTAGCTTACCATCACAACTTCAGTCACTCAAACCATTGCTTCACACGGTGAGGGTGCGAAACGTTCCAAAAATCGGCCTTATTTTTCACAAGTTTGTCCCTAAATAAGAATTTGTGAGGTCGCGCTTTGCACTGCAGAAATAAGAATGCAATGTGGAAATAGAGCATGGTCAAAAGTACAAGAAAATAAGTTTTTAAATTTTTAAACCCATAGCTAGCTCCGCGACAGGCCTAAAAATCGATTAAATTGCCGCTAAACTAGGTGGTTACATTCATCGCCAGAACTGTGACACATAAAGGCCACAGATTGTATCGCATTCGACACAAAAAAATATGAGAAACGTCTGGATTAACTACCTATCAAGGTCCGAAGACCCCAAGGTCTACAGATCTTTCGGGGCAGCCATACTAACCTGAATATGATATTCAGCTATAAATGCTTATTGTTAACAGCTATTGTAAATCTGACAGCACCAAATAATGTATCTCTGGAGTAGCTTTCGAACGATATATAACAAGCCCCAACAAATTTTTACGCTTAAGGGCAGAGGCTAAAAAATTGCTTTTTGGAATGAACCGTCACGTCACCGTGTGTGATTTCGGAATTTTGACCGTTTCTTGTCCATAGTAAGAGATAGTATGGGCATGTCATATATCGTTCCATAGCTAGATTAAAGCTACATCGTTTGATGCTATCAAATGTGCAATAGTCTTTAACAGTAGCGACTTATAGCCAAATATCTTATTCAGGTTGGCATGGCTGCAGCGGCCGGTTCATGGAGTTTGAAGTCTTGAAACTTGTCTAGATTGTTGGACGGTGCGCTTATCTGACTTTCTCGTTTCCGATGCAATGCAATACGTGGCCTATTTACATCACATTTCCGTCAATGAATGCAACTGTGCAGTTTAGGGACAATTTTTAGGTCTTTTTCAGCCTGTCGCGCCGCTACCTAAGTGTGTCCAAATTGAAAAACCTTATTTTCTGGTACTTTCGACAATGCTCTATTTTTCTATTGCAATTTCATTTCTGCAAGGCAAAGCGCGGCCTCAAAATTTAGAGACAAACTTGTGTCTTCGAAAATGGGGCCGATTTTTGTAACTTCGCACCCTCACTGAGCGAAGCAATGCTTTGAATGACTGAAGTTGTCATGATAAGTTATCCAGAAGCTGTTGTAATTCTATCTACGTGTTAATTGACTTTCAACTCATTTGGGTTTTTGCACCGGTCGTTTCAAGTTGTGAAAAAATTCATTTTTTCTGGAACGAAAAGTCGCTCTACCAAAGATAGTGGATCTCTAGGGAGCTTAACATTTGTGCGTGACATATGCTGTCACAGTGCTTTCCAACTATGTATAACACTGTGCTCTGCTGCCCTTCCTTCGGTTGTGTCCCGAGCCCTTTAACGATTCCAGTACATAACCACAGGAAAAAACAGTCTGATATTGACAGACGCATTTTGGGAAAAGCTAGTCCCGTTTCAAAATTGACTTCCCTTTTTCTCAGGCTTAGGCTTGGGCTTAGGCTTAGGCTTAGGCTTAGGCTTACTTTTAGGCTTAGGCTTAGGCTTAGGCCAAACCTTGAGCCAACCCGTGCCTTCTATCGCGAAATCGAAAATTGGCGTTTTCTCTCTGTCAAGGCAACGGGACTAGCTTTTCCCAACATGCTTGACAGACTGACATGAGACCGTTCCTATCCATAAAACTGTACGGCAATCTCAAAAAATCACTTCTGGAATGTTTACATTTAGTTGTAAATGGTATATTTTTTGAAATTTTAGGCTGTTTGTCTGCAAATGGGCAGAAAATGACGCACAACACACGCAACTTGTCTGCCTGTTTAATCAAGCACGCACGTCTGTCGTATTGTTTAGCTGACTGTCTGCTGCGCATAGAACGCTTGACTCATTGGTTTGTGCATGGGTTTTTGATGCGCTACCCTCGCCAGAAAAATGTTTCGTTCATGCCCCGGCCCCGGCCCTGTCGGTGCGCCCATGTAGGCCAGGGCCGGAGCCGGGGCCTCGGACATAGATTATTTTTCATGGCCTCGGCCCAGGCCCTGGCCCTGGCCTACATGGGCGCGCCCTTCGTCTTTGACGATGGCTCCGGGCGCAAACCAAAAGTTAGACGGAGTTATCACCGCGTTATGAGTGCCACAAGCATCACGACCTATTGAAACTCGCTTTGTGCAAGCGCAGCAAGCCACAAGCCACAAAATTTTCCAAAAAAATGCAGACCGATCAACTTAAAAGTAAATAACAGAAAATTTACTGACAGTTGACGGGTATTGTTGTGGCATTGTTAAATAATGTTGTGGCATTGATTTTAAATCAAAAAATCGATATCCCAGATTTCAGTTTTGTGAACCCTATTTTGATATTCGTAACACCCCCGCTCTTGAACGACAAAAGAACTTTATATGTTTTTTTATTAAATCTACACACAGTGGTTATTCGATAATTATGGTATTTGTACAGTATGGCAGTTTAGCCCTCTCCCATAGTTAAGGATGGTCCCTTGCTTGCTTGTACACTTCCGGTGAAACAGCAACCTTGAACTCACCAGCGCACAACACATGTGACAGGCATCCAAGCTTGATGTTTCAACCGCGCTACACTAGCAAACAAACACCGGTGCATTGTGTGTGCGACTGCAATCCTACATCATTGGAAAGGATTGAACTGCCGCACTGTACAGTGATAGTGATGTGGTATATCAGGTCAAACCAGCGAACATTGAATTAGAATGTCACCTGCTAATAGGGATATTAGGGCGTGTCAAACACGCAAGACCCAAGTACTCAGACCCATATACAGTAATACACGTATTGATATTTCCCACGGAACATAAACTACCACAAAACAAAGCCTCGAAAAAAGATTTGAATTACCCAAACACCGTATCAGTACCTACAACATACACTTATCAAAATAATATTCCCATTGAACAACACAGATCACAAGCAGAAAAGTGTCGCATAAATAGTTTCACACATAATGAACATGGTTGACAATTTTTGCATGTGCTTCCTTGATCCGGTCCAATTCATTGGTCGAAGTGCACCGCGACGACGTGACACAGCTGGCGTTGGCAGTCGGCCTTGATGTGCTGTAGCTGTGCGATGATGTGGCACGAGCACTATGAGTGCCCAATTTGATCTCGGTAATCACCATTTTAACCAATCGATCGCACGCCGTACGTAGAATTTCGTAGTCCGTTTTATTTCCCCCGCATCGCATCGCGTCACTTACCCATCCACAATCAACAAGCCCCTGTCCCCCGCATCGCATCGCGTCACTTACCCATCCACAATCAACAAGCCCCTGTCCCCCGCATCGCATCGCGTCACTTACCCATCCACAATCAACAAGCCCCTGTCCCCCGCATCGCATCGCGTCACTTACCCATCCACAATCAACAAGCCCCTGTCCCCCGCATCGCATCGCGTCACTTACCCATCCACAATCAACAAGCCCCTGTCCCCCGCATCGCATCGCGTCACCTACCACATTTACATTCTACAAGCCCCTGTCCCCCGCATCGCATCGCATCACTTACCCCATCCAGCCCCCTGTCCCCCGACACCCCCAACACACACCAACCCCCACACCCAACACCCCCCATCGCCCCACACCCATCCCACATCAACAAGGCCCCTGTCCCCCGCATCGCATCGCGTCACTTACCCATCCACAATCAACAAGCCCCTGTCCCCCGCATCGCATCGCGCCCCCCCCCCCTCTTTTTTTTTTCTCTTTCTTTTTCTTTCTTCGTTTCTTCATCTTCTGTTTATTCTTTATCTCCACGGCGCTTTTCATCGATTCTTCGCTCTTGCGGCATTCGACAATCGGGCTCGTGGGCTGTTCGGGTACAGAAGGGAAATTCGTTTCATGAAAATAGTCATGTCAAGCGCTCATGAAGATAGTCCGGGCACTGCAATTCATTGGGCAACATCTTTGCAATCGCCCAATACAGAAAATACCATGAGTACGGCTTATGGTATATGACTGGCACTTTGACCGATATCAGATCGACTTGAGGCCAGAGTCCGGCGGTCACGCACAGATGAATCAAAATATCCCGGAGGCTTTTCACATCCGCGGGATTTCCGCCATACGCCTTCACAGTTTCCACTAATTGCAGCACATATTTCGGCGTATATCGAATCAATTTCACTTGGGAAAGAGTCGATTCCTTTTCTTGCCGCGATGAAATTTTTATTGTTTTTTGAACATCAAAATATTGGAGCCAAAAAACAGCAGGGTTACGGTAGCTCTTGGCGCTACCACGCGCTTGGCCTGCGCGAAACACGAGGATCGTACTCCGCAGGTCCACCAAATCGCACAACAGAAGTTTATGCGGTGAAAATTGAAGAATGAATATTGTTTACAAGAGAATCATGCTGTCATTCTCTTCCTATAGTGCGACTTGAAGGCGTCATGTGATTTGGTGTGGTTGGCCTGCGTGTATCTTGGGTTTCGTCCGATGATGTGGCACCATTGGCGTGTCCAATGCTGCAATAGCAGATTTTACCTTTTGACTTGTCAAACGCCACAGTGTGATTTGTGCCGCGTATGTTTTCGGTTGGTTTTTCGAACACTATAAGTGCAATATATACTGGCTGTTCCGGCCAAGCGAACGGCCAAATCCAAAAGGCCATTTTTATCTATTGCTTGTTCCATTTTTTTAAAAATCATTTTTACCCAGTGCTCGTTTGGAATTTGGCTGTTTGTACACCAAAGACTATGCAAAATGAAACCAGGCGCGCCTGGCGCGCGAAATTTTGCTCCTTTCTGCACGCGCAACCACACAAAATTCACCGGAAATTGGCTTGGACGAGAAGCGAAGCCCGCGATTTTTGGATCTTTGAAGTGCACAAGAGCATGAAAATACCATAATGCGATTTAGGGCTCCTCTTTCCTTCTTCTTTCCGAAACGGTGACGGCTTGGGCTGTTGTTGTGGCTGCTGCGTGTCAGTGCTGTTTTGTTGACTGGTGATTAGGACCTCATGTAAGCTCGATGAATTTGACAGCCGATGCAGTGCACTGCCGTAGGGTGGGGGCGACATCACCTGGAAATTTTTGAAGAAATCGTTCGCTTAGTTGCATCTTGTTTGGAGTTTGAATCATTTTTGACTTGTGATTTTTTTATTGCTGTTTATTTGAAATGCGATTTGTGCTGTCCTGATGTTCTTTCCTGCTTCGCAGATAGGAGTTTCAATTAAAAAAGTGTATGTGTCCTTCGTGAACGAACATATACTGCTGCAGAAGTGACTCGGTACATTTCTGGTAGCCAGTAACACAATTTCCCAGGGTTCGATGTTTACACAAACAACTTTGCTTGCGTGAGACGGCGAAGCGGCTTTTATTGCGCAGAACCTTGTTTGATCGACATAAAAGAAAACATGTATACATATCAGTGCGCTTTCCCTCCGACGTTCTCATTATCAAAATAAAACTGTCACATGGAACGGAAAGCAACGTTCCTATATTTAAAGAAAGATAGAATTGTATAAAAAGCTCCTCTCAAAACACGGTACGTAGGCTCTGGAGACCTACAGTATGTAATTATGATTGTTCAGCAACCTGCTGGCTGTTGCACTAATAAATATAAAAAAATCGTTTTCCCCCATCGCAGCGTATGTATATCAGCGAGCACTTCGACCACAAATCCTCAGTTAGGGAAGTGGAATATTTTTGGATGAAATCAACCCAACAGTTGGGCTTCAATCATTTAGGCCAGAGCGAGTTGCGGGCCATCTGCCTGCGGTTCAAGGCGGACCATTTTTGTGGTTACAGTTCGACGCGTATTAGCTCGAAATTCCTAACTACTATAAAGACAGTAATGAAAGTACCCGAAAGTCAACTTTTGAAACATTCGGGCAGCAGACGCACGTGCAGCCAGCCAGGCAGCTGTGTGCGCAATGTTTCAGAACTGCACGTGGTTAGCTTTCTGGTTTAGAACGTGACATTAACTATGGGGCGTATTTTACTGTCCGGCAGCGAATTTGGAAATTTACTGTAGCGTAACTTGTTGGACATCTAATCTAGGAGTCTAGCGCATACAAAGAATACGATAGTGCCAAAACAAAAAACTACACGTGTCGTCAAGACTACGGTAGTCTACGTCATAGGCACTATCCTTCGCACCGGGGCCTTCGTTCATTATTGTTTTTCCTCGCCAACTGCAGCCTTCGACGTTCGACTTTCCAGTACCGGATACCGCAGTCAGACATCATGGCCACAAGGACATCATGAGCCCAGAAAGAAAGCCGCAAACTATGGGAACGTTAGTTGCTGTTGCTGCTTCGGGTTAGAATATTTGGGTTACGGTAGCTTCCTCCGGTAGAATCCCATTTAAAGAATGATAGAATTGTATAAAAGGCTCTCTCAAAATATGATACTGTATGTAGGCTCTGGAGACCTATATATTATGACTGTTCAGTAACCTGCTCGCTGGTGCACTAATAAATTTAAAAAAGTCGTCTTTCCCCATCGCAGCGTATATCAGCGAGCAGGGAAGTGGATATTTCTTGAAAGAAGTCAACCGAAAAGTTGGGCTTCAAATCATTTAGGCCAGCGCGAGCTGCGGGCCAGCTGCCTGCGATTCAACGCGGGCCATTTTTGTGGTTGCAGTTCAGCGCGAAGTAGCTCCAAATCCTTTACTACTAGCGTAACTTGTTGGACATCTAATCTAGGAGTCTAGCGCATACAAAGAATACGATAGTGCCAAAACAAAAAAACTACACGTGTCGTCAAGACTACGGTAGTCTACATCATAGGCACTATCCTGGGCCCTCGCGGGCCTCGGATCGTTGTGCTTTTCCTCGCCAACTGCAGCCTTCGACGTCAGACTTTCCAGTACCGGATCGCAGTAGGACTACATGGCCACGAGGGACGTCTGAGCCCTGAAAGACGACTTTTTTTCAACCCTCCGTCGCCGCGGCGGGTTTCTGAACAGTCATAATATATAGGTCTCCGGTTCTATACAGTATCATATTTTGAGACCCTTTATACAAATTCTATCATTTACTTTCAATGGGATTATTAAAAGAAGGAACTACCGTAAAAAATGATGCTAAAATTTCCGAAGCGGCGACGGCAACTAACATTCCGCGCGGCTCTTTGATCACTTTCTGGGCTCATGATGTTGCTGCGCACAATGATGTTCTGACACGGTACAGTACGGTACTGTAAAGTCGAACGTCAAAAGTTCCATTTAACGCAGAAGAACGAGAATAATGAACGAAGGCCCCAGTCCCAAGAGGATAGTGCCTCTTGACGTGGACTACCGTAGTCTTAACGACACGTGTACTTTTTGATTTAGCCCTATATCGCCCCCATTTGTACGCGCTAATTTTTATTTATTTATAGATTCAATGTCCCGGACACTTTACGCTACAGTAAATTTCCCAAATTCACTCACAACACAGTGCGGGCGCCCCATAATTTGAGTGTCACGTTCTAAACCAGAAAGTAAACCGCATAAAGTTCTGAAACATTGCGCACAGCTGCCATAGCTAGCTATCCACTATATTTTACTCAATGTTACCAAAAGTTAACTTTGGGTACTTTTTACTCTCTATAGTTTCAGATTCAAGCTAATACATTCAAATTCTAACCGCCCAAAATTCATAACCGCCAGCCGCCAGACTCGCTCGCTCGCTCGCTAATGAATTTACTCTTTTACTCTCTAATGTTACCCAAAATATATTTTACTCTCTAACTTTGAGAATTATAGTCTTACTCTCGCACACTATAATGTACGTGAGTCTCACTCGTAGAAACGAATTTATATATTTATTGCGACACAGCGGGTACTGATACAGTACTGGGTGTGGTAAATTACAGTACTGTAGGTTCTCCCAGAGCCTCCTGGGCTACAGCCATAGTTTTGAGAAGCTTATACAACAATCTCTATCTTATTTAATAATAGGAACATACTCTCTCCGTTGCCATGTAACAGTTTGGGATAAAACCTGGGATTACAGCCTGGGCCACTGATGGACGTTGTTGGCTGTGGAATCGCTTGAACTCAAGGTCTATATATATACGTTCTCGGCGTTACACACACACACACACACACACACACACACACACACACACACAATAAATAAATAATATATATAACAATAATATGTGTGTGTGTGTGTGTGTGTGTGTGTGTGTGTGTGTGTGTGTGTGCACGTGCATATATATAATCTCAGCCACCACAGCCACAGCCTGGGCGTTCAGCATGCATGGAGCACGGTGAGCGTGGGTGGGTGGCTGTAACCCAGAAGAAAGAAAGAAAAAAAAAAACCGGGCGTGGCTCACGCCTGTAATCCCAGCACGGTGGGAGGATCGTGCAGGCTGAGAGAGACCGTTTCAGCAAACCAAACAACAACAAGTCAAAAC
>JASAMV010004375.1:0-47246 GCA_030248065.1 Rhynchonema sp. JSB1_4
GTTCGAGGCCGAACCTTTCGTAAAAGGGGAGGTGGTGTGATCGTGGTCATCCGTTGACCTGTGCTACAGCCCGTGAAGTAGTGTGTGTTACACTGACTGAGATTGTGTGTGTATACGCGTTAGTGTGCGTTACACGTTATACCTTGTTCGTGCAGTCGTTTGGTGCTGCATAGGTATAAGAGCACGCTCAAGCACGCCAGCCAGACGGATGCGTAGTTCAGTTGGTTAGAACAGCCGGAAGACGCAGGTTCAACCCCTGCCGTGTCCATATGTTTGGTTTGGTAGTGTGGCTTGGAGGATCACAGTAATGTACGTACGGTACTAAGCCAAAACGAACCACACGCACACAAGACAAGCCAGTGCGCCCAAGAAAGCGTTCCGTTTGGATTACATGTGGATCTGTGCCCATACCTACTATTTTTTGGCACGAGCGTACAGTCTGACCTCTTTACAGTGATCAAGAAATGTGGTCATGGTCACCCACAAATCCATGCAAAAACTCACGGTTACTGTTCCATTACCGCTATATTGGACTAATATTTTTCATCGTGACCGACAATTCCGGTCCGTGCCATCCCAATTATGTCACTATAAAGACGGCGGACTGTAAATCGCAAAACATTCTGCAGTGCACAAAGCAGCTGAGCCAGGCCTGACCGATCAGATCACCAAGTTTCATATCACAGCAGCCGTCTCCCATTGAATGAAAACCAATGCACCTGGTCAATTCATAATTTTTATGTTTCAGCGTTCACAAAATGACAGCAGTGCCCCATAATAAAAAATAATAATGTATTCAGCACAGTCATAATTGCCGCTGGATTCCACAATCAGCACAACTTTCATCTTTTTGGTGCTGCACTGCCGGCCCGCATTCGCTGCCAAGCAACGACAAGGTAATCTGCAAAAAAGGTGAGCTATTTTACATTGCTGTAATTCAGCACGTTGCTTGGTGAATGTCGCTAAATGCAATCTGCAACAGCGTGAAACACGAAAAAATTTTGTCCCAGAGCGGTGTCGAACCCTGACCGAGGTGCTCGTAGTCCAACGCACACAGCGCGTGGTATGCTCGACCACAGCAATGCACGTTCTAAACCATGTATTTATCAGTTGCTGTGTGTTTCGCGCACTGGCTGCCTGTGTGTGTGCGCGTGTGTGTGTGCTGTGTGTGCATAAAACTTAACGTGGCGGTTTCCTTCACCAAACAGGCACAAGCGCATTTGCGCATTCGCATGTGAGTTATTTGGCGACTATTGGCAGCGGAGAATAGTGCTTCATTGCAACGAGCCCCCCGCCCCGGAATAAGCCCCCCAAGTGGGCCGGGGACAGTGAATTAATAGTGCCCCCCAGAATAAGCCCCCGCCCCGGAACAAGCCCCCCCCGGTGGGGCAGTGAGTGAAAAGGGCCCCCCCCCCAAAAAAACACCGAAACCTAGCCGTCATCTGACCGAAACAAGTGATTTTTGACCACCTGCAAAGTTGATGCAGTCTGAAGCAGTCTGATGCAACAGCAACCTACATCAGACACCGCATCAAACGCATCAGACACTTTTTTGATGCTAATCTGATGCAAACTGCCTTATACTCTTGCATCAACTTTGCATCCGGCCTGCATCAACTAGCATCGTCCAACTATTTTTTGCTGTGACAGTAACAACCGAAACGGTCACGTCGATCGCGTTGAACCGGGTTGCCCAGTCGAGCCCGCACTCGCACCTATTATTCGCAATATCAGTAACAGCAGAGCAGCAACGTCAATAGCCGGGCCCGAGTGGTTCGCGTCATACGCAATCACAGCCGACGGCTAGTGTGACTCACACCGATCAAGCGTCTGCCTCTGGAAGCAGCACGCGTACGTACCCGCAGAAAGGCTCGGGCTCAAGCAGTAGCTCGCGCACGAAGAGTTCTGATTCGGGATCGCAGACTAAGGCATCGAGCAGCGGATCAGGACGCGTACAGTTGTAATCGCATTTTATTCGTCATTTGCCGTTTCGTTACTTTCTACCGTTAACCGTTACTGTTGCCGTTTATTTTGATGTTTCTACGGAAGATGGCCGATTATTATATTTTACTGATTAGTATGGTGGGAACGTGATCGATGCGTGCGTATGTATGCTGCTATGGCGAGCACGTTCATGACTTCATCAGATTGTCGTCTGAACCATTTTTGTGCTCAACGAAAGTACGTATCAGCAGTTCCCTAGCAGCGGCTTATGGATGTGGCCCATAATACGCCTATTCCTATGAGCCGGCGAGATGTCGTCGTGATTATACGTACCTCTTCGTTTGGTTGCCATTTTTAACGCACTTCCGAGATCGTCCCCCATGCATAGTCAATTGGCTGCATCGACATTCAATTGGCCTGGCAATGGATCGACCTGTAAAGTTAAAGTAAAGTAACGGTAACGAAAGTAACATTCTCCTGATCATCTGTGTGGCCGCTACAACTGTCCTGAGGGTTCTGCTCTTTGGTGGTGCCTTTGACTTGTCTGCCCCTGATGATGTTTCAATGCTCTTCAACTCTTTCTGCTTTCTATTCTACATCTTCAATGGACGATCATCTGTCACTATGTTGCATACGGCTATAGAGGAGAGCGTCTATTCGGTTTTGTTGCCTGCCTTGCGCCGGCCTGACTGAGTTGTAAATCCGCCCCTCTTACCTTGTCTCGTGGTGCTCAGATCAATCAATTGCCGCTCTGTGAACCGTCGTTGTGGTACAACGAAGCTGTGCAAGGGGGGATGTAGTCCCGTGATTGTGATTATCCCTTAGTTTAGTACTGTTTTAGGGGGTTTTTAGGTTAGGTTAGGGTGTATTTCTCGTAAAGCTGTTGTTATTGTTACCTTTTGTGCCTTGTTTACCTTTTGTTTAGCATTATTATTACTTTTCTGGTGACCCCTGTTTGTGTATCATCCTTAACCATTCCAAATCTCTCTTCACCCGTCTGGCTTTTCCAATGTAAGAGAACGGGTTACTGTAATTCTGTTGAAGGAAGAATCTCTGAATCTCGGCCGGTTGCGTTTGTGTTTGTTATCGGAAATACGTGTGTGCCCCGTGTGCGCGGTTGCGCTTCCTGTTGTTTTGGTTATTCCCTTTTTGTTATTATAAAAACCTATATTGTGAACGAGCGAGTCGGCTGATTGACGAGCGAGTGAACGAACGAACATTTCATTCCCGAATCCCGAAACACGCACGAAACGAGCATTTCCGAACATTGGCTTTGATTGATTTGGCTCGGTTGACGATTCCGGTTCTGCAAGCACTAGTAGATACCTGTTGGGCTCGCAGGGACAGACCCCGACCAAAGCAGAACGAGACAAACCACAACAGAAACACAAAAAAACAAAAAACAACACAAAACAAACAAAAAGCCAACCAGCAGAAAACGCAGCAGAAGACCGCAGATCTCACATGCCGGACGTCAATTCCCGGAAGAACAAGGAGGTGCCGGATGTCAATTCCGGGACGAAAACCCCCGGCGACGGAGGCAGTCCGCCGAAGGAGGGGGAACAGGCGGGGGGGAGGGAAGGTCAGGCGGGGGAGACAGGGAGCCTGGGGAAACATCCCCCCACCGATCACAGAGGGGATGGGCATGGGCGCCGGGGGGGGGGGGGGGGGGAGATGGGGGGGGAGGGGAGCGACTTTTCTTATAAAAGAAAAGAATATTGGGGTTTTGAAGGAAGCAACGGGGGAGAGAAAAAAGAGGAGGAGGGGGGGAAAGAGGGGGGCCCCGAAGGCGCCGCAAGAAAAGCGGGGGACAGAGAGAACGCCGCAGTCGGTCAAAAGGACCAGTAACCCAACCAAAAACAACAACAAAACAACACAAACCCACAAAACAGACGGAAAGGTGTACCGACCAGACACGAAAGCTGGACAGGCGCGGACGGCGCAGGAAATCCATGCTGGGTTCTGGCGGGCGGAGGTATTGAACGCTGGACAGGCACGTACGGTGCAGGAAGTCTATGCGGAGTGTTGGAAGGAGGAGACGGAGGAACGGGCGCGGAAGGCGCAGGAATGTTTGGGAGAGAAAGGGCAGGAAGTCGGACGAGCGCAGCCGGCGCGTCAGATCCGTTACGTGAGTTCGGATACGGATTCCGGGCGTACGCGAGTTCGTGAGAGATACCAGTCCGAGTCAGAGTCGATCAGAGAGAACGTGATTGACCTGTATACGCTGGAAGAGCTCGATGAAGACCAGATACGTCAGGTATCGTGGCAAGAGGATTGGTTGAATGCGCCCAAGTTCGCTGAACCTTGGCAGCTGCATGAAGAAGTGGTTGACATCGTGTTCACCACGCATCGATACAGTGACCATCTGTTGAAATGGTTGTATGCAGAGGAGCTACCCCATGAACGACTACTGGCTTCCCGAATCGCGGGATATTTGAATGTGATACCGCTCACCCAGGAACCTTGGTGCGAGTTTGGAGACCGGTACTCTACCGAGGCTCGCGGATTGTTTGAGATCGAGAACGCACGGTCACCGAGATCCGCCAAGACGCGTCAATTGCTTGACAAATGGGGCGAGATGCTCGATAACCGATGGCCGATACGAGTGCTACCATATGGAGACCGCCACAGTCCGGGCATGCCACTGCAAGAGGGTTGTTCCGAACCCGTGACTTGTGGATTATACAACGATATGTGTCGGAATGAGGACCCGATGTTGTCCATGCCGAATGTGCTTGAGAATGCGCTCAGAGAACGCACACGGTATTTCGACCTACCCGAACTGGACTACCCAGTGCAGTCGCACACAGTCAGTGTGTCGATGCGTATAGTGCCAGTCGGAAAGACGCAATCCCTGTGGCATGATGCCTCAGTTGAAGAATGTATGAGCAGCCAACAGAATGAAGCAGGCTGTGGCACGCCTGAAAGTGCTACTGGAGGTCCCAACCAAACTAAACACAAACGTGAGTACGACGTATTGTACGAACCGATCGTGAAGTGTGTGTACTTCGAACCGGAGGGAGAGTTGAGGATGGCTGACTACAATCTCCGATTGGGTCATTTCGAAGGGGATGTGAAACGCCCGTCGATAATGTCTATTCCGGTGGAACTCGTTCTGTCGTCTAGACCGGACGGAAGGATAGTAACAGCTGTTATGCGTGGTGGTTCTTTGAACACCGAACAGCACGGAACCCGCACCACTTATGTGGCCCAAAAATACAACGGAAACTTTTTTTTAGAAAATGTGCGTGGTTTTGGCAAAATAGCGCGAGCTGTGGCAGTACTAACAAACGAATATGGTCCTAAACTAGACCCAATGCGTTTATGAAACGTTTGTGACCAAACGGCACACAAAGAACAACGAAACAGATCAGTTTTTTGATTTCAAGGTGCGGAGATAGGGTCAAAATTTTTTACTTTTCAGCCCTCCGGGCTCAGACAGGGAGCTGATATGGAAAAAATTTCTTGGCCGTGAGTGTTTTGGACCAAGCCCAGTTACCATGCCAAGTTTCAATAAGACTGGTTTTGGTCGCATATATATGGCGGAGACCTTTTAAGATCCTTCAATTCAGTACAAGCCTATGTTTGTGCTTGACAACTAAGCTAATGATGGAAAGTTTTTTCTTTTCAATCATCTATCATGTTTCCCAAGCTAGGCCAGTCAAGCCAAGTCAATTCTTTGCGACTATTTAAACCTTCGCTTCTCTTGGCTGACACTGGCAACACAAAGGCAATCCGTGGCTATACAGATGTTATAGTTCTCGAGTTGCGTTCCCTATGTTAAGCAAATCACTCTTGAAACCAATCATCAAATCAATCAGTCTGCAAAATCAGTCTCAAAAACAACAAAACACCCAGACGATGCCGAAAAAGAAGGGAGAAAAGCGGTTTGACCACATCTAGTGTCAAGCGTCGCGATGTAAAGCAACGGAGGAACAAAACTGAAATGAGGAATCAAAATAAGGTTAAAACGTTTCGTTTGTGCCGTAGGTGATAATAAGTGCTTTCTCTCTGATAAATCAAGACGAATCGGTTTGGGTATTTTTTGTCTGCGGTAGATCAGTACCCCCTATTAGTAAGACTGGTGACTAAAGAAAAACGAATACTGAAATTAGTGTCCCTGGTAAGACTGGTGACCAAAAAAGGCGAATACACTGAAATCAATATCCACCTAATAGTGTGTAAAAAAGACAAATGCTGAACTCGGTATCACTCATGGTAGGACTGGTCAGCAAAAAAGGTGAATACTGAAGTCAGTATCCTTCGGAAGTATGCGCACATGGTTACACTCGCTTTAACCAATTGTAGTGTGAGCAGAACATTAGGTTGGAGGATGTTACAATATTCCGCCAGCCTGATTAGGCTCTTGCTTTTTCTTGGTGGTCTACAGACCCAAGGCTGAAATTGTCGGAGACGCCGCATAAGCGACAGCTGGTATGGATGCTTTTGATCGGGATGGTTCGAAGTACTCCAAGCAACGTTTTAGATGTCATAACAAAAACATTCCGCGCACAAGAGATGAACATTTCTGCGCGACATCTGCTTTTAGGATGTAAATAAGACGAACCAAAGGTTTTTTACGGTGGGTACTCCTGCCTTTATGATGGATTCGACTAGCCCAAAGAATCAGAAAGACCAACAGATCGCTTGCGAGCTTCTTGCAAGTGTGGTGATGCTCTGTTTGTCACAAAAGAGCCGATTTTATGTTTCGATAGTTTTCTTCATTTCAAACTCGTTACTCAGAATAACAATTCGGATTGATCAATTTTTTATCTGACGTGTAGTCCAACCACTAGCTCATGAGACGGACATTTTTTCAAGTTGGCTTGTGCGGATCCAATAATGTTCCGGTTCCACATATTTCGAAAACAAAAGAAAGATAAACGCACGTATTTAGTAAAAACACGCTCTCCACCACGGTGCGTAAATTCCCTTTTTCACTCCCAAAACATTTGTGTGTTGAACACGCAACAAACTGAGGTCAGCCAGCTGGAACTTGTCATCATCTCTCTCAGCCCAACCTCTTTCTTTTGCTTTTCGAAACCGTGTAACAGAAGCATTTTTGAATCTGGCCGAGCAAGTTTTAAAAAAGATTCGTCTCATGAGCTCGTGGTTGGACTATATGTACAATACCAAAACTCCCGTTCTTATGTTTTAGAAACCAAGAAATCCAACGGGATGAAAATGCCGTATTTGTTGTTTGCCTTGTGGCTTGCAACCTCTTCACAGGCGGTAAGTAACTATTTTCCAGCTCTACAGAGGATTGACAAAATTTTGAACGCATGTATCAATGATCATATCAACAGACAGCACCGCATGTGGTTCTAGAATTCATTGCAGCAGACCGGTCACAAATCGGAGGACTGCCGCGCAGCCATAAGATCCGCATACGGCTGCATCATTGGGTGCAGCAAAAGGTATGTGATTTTAAAAGCAAACTACGCCAAACGAGCCAGATTTTGGAGGTAGTGTGGTTGCACCATGACCACGTACAACGTGTAAGGCCGCTCTCTGACAAAAGCAAAAAGCGAAAAGTTCACAACACACTTTTAGCTTTTTGCTTTTGTCAGAGAGCAAAAGCAAAAAGTTGACTTTTTGCTCTTTGCTTTTTGCTTTTGTCAGAGAGCAAAAGCAAAAAGCAAAAAGTTGTGCACCGCGCATAAGCAGCAAACATTAGCGTGTTCCAGACCAGACCTGTGTGTAACATTTGTTTTTCGGGTTTGTGCAGCCTGGTTTTGGGCATAAAAAGTCATGATGACTTTTTGCTTTTTTCAAGTTTTTGCTTTTTGCTTTTGCTCTCTGACAAAAGCAAAAAGCAAAAAGTCAACTTTTTGCTTTTGCTCTCTGACAAAAGCAAAAAGCAAAAAGTGTAAACTTTTTGCTTTTTGCTTTTGTCAGAGAGCGGCCTAATGTTTTCCAAATCAGCAGACACGTATGAATGTATCACTAATCTCCACCTCCGAAATCGGGCTCGTGTTGGAGTAGTGTTACTAATGTGCGAACAGCAGTGAGGGCCCGGCCAGGCACCTTGGCTGAGAATTGGGGATATGGTAGTCGACCACGCGAATTTCACGATTCGCGATTTCGATGTCTGTAATCTCGAGATCGGGATCCAAAGAAAACTCAAAACGCGTCGAATCACCTATCGTGTTAAAAACTGTGCATATAATGAGTAATCAAAGACGCAGAATGCAAAAACGAAATCAGTTTTCTCGATTTCGGTACCTCAATCCGCATAATCGAGACAGAAAAACTCGAAATGCATTTAATCACCAAGTTAAGCCGAAAATTAGGTGTACAGTATAACAGGTAATCGGCCGCTCTGAATTCAAAAAAAATTTCCAATTTCGGTCCCTATAGTCCGGAAACCGCGATCGAAATCAAATTCGAAATGCATTATTTGAGCTCAAACTCAGCCCTGATATTGTGCGAAGATTCAGTCCCGGGCACAGTTTCAGGCCCGGCCATTCAGGCCCGGCTGGAGCCTAACCGTAAGCCTATAAATGGGTCAAACATACTGGTCCTGAATCGGCCGGGCCTAAAAACTGGGCCTGAAAAGGTCGGGCCGGAACTTCCGGGCGTGAAAAGTCGCGAAATGCAGCCCTAGGGGTGGTTGCTAGACTGTGCGCGGTTGTTTGGTCTTCAGATTTCGGTCTCTAAGCGTCCTAACTCCATTGATTTCAATCTCTGAAGTACCGAAACTGGAATAAAATAGTGTGAAAAAGCGTGGAAGCTGTTGTTGTGCAGTACTGACACCGACGCGTTCCTGGCCATGCCAAATCTAAACGGTTGCGGTTTTCTCCAATATCGATCTCTGAGCCACGAGGTTTTAATATCCATAACGTCGAAACTGAGATCGAAAAATTTTGCACTGCGCCAAGTAACAGATTTGAAAAGTAAGTATTATGAAATCGACCACGAGCTCGATCTCGAGGCAATGGAGACCGAAATCGAGAAAATCGTAATATATTATGAATTCAATGCGGTTAATTACCTATGTATCATGCCAGTTTTCAGCCAGATCTTGAGACTTAGGGGACCGAAATTCTGAGAATGGATTTCATTTTTGAATTACTCGTGGTCGATTACCTGTTTGGCTCAAATCTATATCAAAAACTGCACCTACTGTATTTTTCGCCATCCGTCTGTCGGGACACGTTGTGTGCACATCTCTTGAAAGTTTAACCAAAGTGCTGGTGCACGTGTGTATTTGGAAAATAATGAAGACCAATATTTTTTTGTTTGAATTCAAACTTACCGCATGAACAATGTGCTGAGTGCAATAATGTTGGTCTGTTTTTGAATAAAGCGGACTCAGAAATGCTTTTGTGGCAGAGTTTTGAAACTTGTGGAACTTTCTGATGAAGGAGGATGTTGGCGATTGTATTGCTTTGTAACCCAGCACTTATGTATGAACAAAGCGCGTCTTCCAGCGCCGGTTGCGGCACATACGAACGACCGTTGTTGTTCCCGGAGTATCAACCGTGCTATGAGCAATGTGATGTAATCATTCACAAAACCATGCCCGACCCGAGGTGAGAAATATTCTTGTGGCACGCCGCCAGACGCTGTTATGATTATCAAACACAGCTAAAATTTCAGTTGCGAATCAAACGCCGACTATGCGAACTGCGTCGCTGCCAATTGTCGGTAGGGAACCATATTTTGCCCTGTGGTTACAAATTAAAGCTAATGCGCGAAAATTAGCTTTTTTCAGTGGCGATTACAACACTTTCGAGACGTGTGTGAAGGCAGACTGTACGTGCGTGGGCGAATGCCAAAAAAGTACATGATGTTTGTTCCTATTGTTCGCCCTAAATTTATATCATGCGCCAATTTAATACTTGCAGTTGCCGGAGCAAATCTGACAGCGATATTCGTGCCAGGGTGCCTGAGCACGGTATCTCAGCTGCTGAAATGCTGTAAATGTGACGGCGAGTGTTGCGCGTGCTGAATGACACAAAAAATATGATGCAAGACTGTGATTACCACAACAACCCACAAGCAATGGTTTTTTTCTAGCTGTGTGCGTTCGTTAGGCGCTTATATTGAACGTTCACCAGCAATAAATGTTGATGCATCTTTGAGTTGTGCAGATATTACCTCATTACACACAGACTTGGACAAAGCATTCAGTCTCCAGCAAAGTCTACAGACAGATGATTTGATCAGACACGTCTTTGCAAGTAAGAACAATCGAAATTGCTTCGTGGCTCCAGATACAATAAATGCCAAGAGACAATTACAGCTTGTCTGACAAACAAGTCCATAAAATACCGTATTTATATCGCCACGTTTTGTATGTGTATGTAGCAGCTGTTGCTTCCCTTCCCGAGTATTGGTCGCACAATGACTTTCTACGTAAGAATCCATCCAAAAATTTTCCTGAATGATAAAGCACGCCTCGCTGCAGATCACAAGCGTCCTATATGTGCTTTTTCCAAACCGTTTGTTCCGATGTCACGGTCGAGTCGCTTGAACACAGTGAGTACCGGCAAAAATGCTTTGGAAAAAGTATAAATAGGACGCTTGTGATCTGCAGAGCGACGTGCGCTTTGCCATTCAAGAAAATGTTTGGATGCATTCTCATATATAGTCATTGTGCGACTAATGCCAGGCCTGCAAAGAGCGATATGGTATTGTCGTCATCAAACGATTCCCCAACCCGGAGTCAGTATACGGTCTTTGTTGTTCATCCAAAGATAACATTCCATAAGCATCCAGTGTACATACGTATGTACACAAAGCTTCAGTTTTGTATCGGAGCCGTCGGTAGGGAAGCAACTACTGTAGATTGTATGGCAAAGTGTAATTGTCATGTTTCAACCACCAGCACATACAATTGTTGTTCGTTCAGTAACCGGCACGCCATGCACCACGCTACACGAAATTAGGGACTGAATTGATGAAAGGCAACTGTGAATGCGTGAGTGCTCCAAACGTGATTCCACAAGAATGCGACACGACGATAGAAAAAAGGTTGCTATTCACGCAACGCTTCTGTGTGTGTTCATGTCACAGCACATTGTGAAATGTCAGCCTGCTAGTATAGGGCTCCACCAGATAGACCCGAAACCCGAAACACGAAATATAAATTTTTTATATGTCCATGTTTCGGGTTTCGGGTTTTGAAAAAAAACCCCCGAAGCCCGAAACACAAAGCATGATAATCGAAAATGTTTCGGTCTTGCCACTTGTAGCTGACGTGCCCAATTTATACGGTCAGTCGAAACATTTGTGTTTCGTGTTTCGGGTTTTTTTTCAAAACCCGAAACATGGACATAGAAAAAAATTATGTTTCGGGTTTCGGGTCTATCTGGTGGAACCCATAGCACTGATGTGCATCCATGTGGGACCTGTTCAACACATAAACCATACTTCGCTTTCGATGATGTTTCGCGAGAAAGACTACCGCGAAATATTATTGTCTGCCAGTACTGCAATTGAATGTGAACGGCGTTGAGCCTGTAGTTGAAAGCTTGACTGTGAACTCGTGGAAGTTCACCGTCATTTTAAACGTAACTTTCACTTTGACTGTGAACTTTGAGGTTGAGCTTATTGGTGAGCTTGACTTTATGTTGTGAGTTATATACAACCCATAGTGACTAACTGGAAAAAACGTTTTTTTCAGAGCCCGGTAATTTTCGAAAGTCAATTATTCTGAAAAATTACCGGTTACTGTATTTATTTCTTCGAGGAACTAATTTTTGGTCTAAAGTTGCGAAAAATTTTCTTGAGGGTACGAGCCCATGTTATAAAGGTCGGTTTATACTCTGACTGCCCGGCAGAGCAGCAAAAACTCCCCATCACCAAAACAGAGCAAAAACAAAAGGGAGGGAGGGAAAGAAAAGGGAAGAACCAAAAAAAACCCCCTCCGGCTCCCCACCCCTCCCCGAAAAAAAAAAAATAAAATTGTTTTAGAAAGGCCTAAAACAGCGGAAAACGATTTTTTTTCTTTCGTAAAACACACGGCACACAGGTAAGGCTTAGGCTTAGGTTATAGTCATGCCGAGGAACGAAAGTTGTATAGAGAACTACAGTTCCGTGACGGAATAAAAGAGCAGCGGCACCGAATTTCCCACATTCCTTTTGTAGTTTCATTCCTTCAACGTTTCCGCTGTTCCTGCATGTTCTTTCAAAAACTGTTGACAGAAAAAATATAGAAGCCCGGCGCTTTTAATGAGGCTGCTGGGCAAATTATTGAGCTTGATAATCGTTGCAAAGCAGTGAAACATAAAGAAAAAATAATCAACACCTGTAAACTATCCGTATCAAAGCACAATACACCATTACAGTTCCTGGGCGAGCACAAGTGAAACTGGTGGGGGCAAAATTATTTTTCGGGGAGGGGGGGGGCAAAGACGAAGACAAAAACGATTTGCGCGTGCTACGAACGCTATTTCAACCGAATTAGTTCTGCTCAAAATGTTGATAGTGTAATCTGTGCAACCAAGTTCAACTGACCGGTCCAGGAAGGAGACTGATGGGGGCTTGGGGGTGGGCTCCCCCCCCCGCCACTCTCACACCGTGTCCACCGTCTTTATTTTGTCATACATTTATCATTTTTCGGTAATTGTGTGACATGCACACGAAGATGGAAGTTGGGGTGGTGTAGACTTCACTGTGCTGTGAATTCCTTACGTTTGGACGCCATGGCAGCCCAAAATCGTTCTGTTGAGCGTTTTTAGGTTTGAAAATGCTCCATTCTAACCTTGCCATATCCAAAAAGGGCGAGTTTCGTCGGACCAAGATCTCTCAGTCATAATTTCAAGCAGATCAAGCTCAAGGAACTGTCCGGAACCTTGTTTCTATGTTTTGACTGCAGGCTTTGACTTCGTTCTTTCTACTCCGCGGAACGTTTTTTCGTTCCTTGTCAATTGCGTCAGGTCGTTCGTGTGATATGGCTATGCTCGTTGCCGCTGTTCTTCGGGCGAAGTATAACCACGTCAGCGGGAAACGATCGTTCGTACACCCGTTTCTTCTATTCCGCGGAACGTGTATAGCCACACTTGCAAACCATAAGCAAGGCAAAAGTGGGTTTTTTTGGCTTCGGAATTCCTTTTTTCGGAAAGAACTGTTTTTTCTAAGATATAAATTATCGTATTTTTAATCGGTATAATTGTACCCATTGGGATTGGGGTCTCCACACACAGTCTACCTTGCTTATACTGACATGATTGAGACCTGCCACTTGCTGTTGCTGTGAAGAATATTTGGCGGTACAGTAAATGTCTAGAATCGCTGCCCTACTATAAAAAACATACCCCATGGTTAATGTCAATTTTCGGGTTTTGAACTTGACATTAACTATGGGGTGCTTTTTACTGTGCGGCAACGAATTGAGAAATTTACAAAACAACGTTGAAAAACCCGCGATAGAGTGTCACTATCAACACTGTTCATAGTGAACCAATATAAAGAGCGTTGACTCTATATTGGGGATACAGTATAACAACAAGCGATAACACGGTGTTATCAAACAGGCTATGGTTTGAAGCGCTTTTGTGTTTTTGTGTCAAAACAACCAAACCATGTCCGATGCCCTTTTCACAGACTGGTTGTTACAAATCGCATTACATTCAGATTACATATCTCCAAGACGTACAGTCAAACCCCCACGTAGTGAACCTCTACGTACATAGTAAATCCCTCTTTATAGTAAACGTCCAAGAGTTCAAGCAAAACACAGAACGACATTATACCCTGAATTCATTAAAATAATAAGCTAAAAGGCAAAAAATATCTGTGCACGCACGAGTGCTTGAACCCTTCGCCCTTTTGATCTTCACCCTCACACAGACCCCTCGCATTTCATACCATTGCTTGCTCACTTGCTGCGTTGCAAGTTTCCTCATTTGACAAACGATGTGTTTTACGCACTAATATCTGCACACTGTGGACGTGAGCTGCGCAGATAAACGCGGAATGCTAAATAAAAACCAGCGTAGTCATCATAGCCCTTAAGGCCACTTTATACTTTGTCTCGTTGCGATACACGCAACATTTTCTCGCGCGTTGAGGCCCGCGCACCAACAGCCAACAGCCCAGAAAACGCCAAGAAAAAAAAAAAATAACGGGCCAAACAGACTTTGAAACATTTTCTTGAAGCGCCACAGTCCGCAATCCGCGTTTGTCTGGTCACAGCCGTACTGAAGTTCTTCTATCATTTCGTCACCTCACATGTGGGAAATTTAGGCATACTGTACAATGCATCATCCTTCAGAGGGGCGATTACTTCCATTCAAGTGAAGAAAAACACGGAAGTTCCGACACAATTCAGATCAAAAGGCATCGTCTCAACTCTGCAGTCCTGAGACACCTTGCCTTCAGGGCACAATCGACAGACATGAGTGAACGCCCGGAGAAATTTCCGAGACACAATCCCCCGATTTCGAAAATACCAGGCCAGGCATCCCGCCCCAACCCAATTCACTGATCTATGCATAAATGTGCAGTGTTAATCGATAAACGGGTAGTATCTGTTTGTATCAGTATCTGAATTAGCGTCTCTGTCGCTATCTTTAGTTTGTGTCTTAACGCACGCCCAATATCGTTCTGCAGGTATCAGTAGCAAGTTAGAGCGTATCAAACACGGAATACACTCCAATCAGTGTTTGTCTGTTTACACACTGTTGGCTGTTCTGGGTATGAAAGCACGTGGCCGCAGTTCTTAGCAAAAACATCACGTTTGCACACCTGGTTGTTTTTCGACAGCTTTCCCTTTCTGCACGTTGTTTGTTGCCAGTTTATTGACGAAATTCTATTTTTAAATTTGGGGCATTATCGCTGATTTGAAACAATCGGTTATGGAGCAACCGAAGGAGGCAGGCAACAAAGTGAACCTCAAATACACGTAAGATGCACATTTATTATGATCGTTTAATTTTACCTATGATTTGTGCCCAAATGTCTTTCAAAGCAGTAACGCTTTTACTTGCTTTTCAAACCAAATGTCTTTCAAAGCAGTAACGCTTTTACTTGCTTTTCAAATTTTGTTAAATTTCCTCGATGATTGCTTTTTCCGGTTTTCTGTTGCTTAGCTGCTCGTTTGGTTTTTTTGTTTGCTGCATGCATATTAGCCGGTGTAAAACTTCCCATGGGCCCGCCGTCAGCCCATTTACAAATCAATACGTGCTCTGGCAAGCCCTGTCTCAGTACAGCTGGCTATTTTGAAACCATAGCTACCGACAGGTACATACTGTACGTACGTACAGTATATAGGCCTTGGGATTGTGTGTGCTTTTCGAAAGCTCTTGCAATATTTTATTCAGAGCCACACTGTTGGTGCACTTGTTTTGTGGAATAGGTTGTCTCTGGATTTTCCCAAGCCTAACATGAGCTGTACGTACAAGCTTGCTTTACATGCCTGCTTCCGCTGACAGTTGAAAGCCATGTGTTATAATTTTGTCCTATTCCACGCAACGTTGCTAGCGCTTTATGCCACTGGTTGAAGCGCCTGTGTGTTTTTTCAGCTGTCCAAAATGCAACTTTTCTGTGTTGCTTCAATTGCGCATACAGTTTTCGATATGAATTTTTGCTAAAACGCCCTTCCACTCGCCACACATCATGTCGTTTGGCTTCAGTTCATTTTGCCACAACGTTGCTGCTTTTTTGTTCAGATTTAATGAAATATAATTAATCCTGAACTAAAATTATTTTGAAATTCGACATGAGCGTTTCCAACGGCACACATGAGCAAGGATCAGTAAAATCGCCGAAAAGCCCGCTCAGCCCATGTGGAAGGTTAACTTTCAACTCTTGCCACGCACATGTAAGCATTCGCATCAGGGAATTCCGAGATTAGGCACTAATATGCCATCAGTTTCAACAAGCGCAGAGTTTGGTACGCCAGCTGTTTAGAGACAACTTCAATACTGATCGGAATTAATGTGATTAGCAAGTGTCGAAACAAATCACGGGTTCCGTTGTCAAATATGTTTCCTTTTTTTCTTGTCCAAGAAACAGCGCCCTTACTACTTTTGATATTCAAAAAAAATTTCCTACTTCCCCCCCTCTTTCTCCCCAGCATGTCAATGAAACATTTCACTATGTTTGCTCACGGGAAACAAACACACAACCCCCCAACCCCCCCACCTTCCCTTGTCAAATTTGGTACCGGCCAGTACGTGATTCAGCTTCAAGCCCATGTCACTGCCTTGCCAAAAGTTGCAAAAACGCACTCAAATAATCACACATAACTTTTTAGAAAATCACGAGAAAGTCTGACCGATTGGGTGCTGCCTAGCCTGAAATCTGCGTGCACCTGGAGTGAAATATCATCAGAAACATCGCCACATCATCACATACCGTATCCGTGAGTCAACCATGCTCAATGAAAATTTTTAAGCTGCAGATGTTTGATAAAATGAACCTTATTTTGTTTGCAGTCGAGAGCGAGCAAACATTCTGCCCAACATTCTACATTTCATTGGCGAGACACCGCTGGTTCGCATCAACAAGATCGGCAAAGAGGAGGGACTCAAATGCGATCTGGGTTCGCTTTCACTGGCTGAGTATGTAGAAACTAAACAATGAAAAACCTCACAATAATTGTGATTCCAGTCGCGAAATGCGAGTATTTCAACGCCGGTGGATCGGTGAAGGATCGAATCGGCCGTCGGATGATCGAAGAAGCGGAACGTACTGGCACGCTGCGACCCGGAATGACCATCATCGAACCCACGTCTGGTCGGTGACAATTGCGGCTATCTGGGTCTTTTTATTCGTTTCAGAGATATCACTGATGTTTTAATTACACATGTTATCTATTCTGGGGTCCACGTACGACCTCATCAATTTTTGACACGCGGGCATTCAGTTTCATGGAGTTTGTCCCTATCAGATTGAAGCGTGAGCAAACCAGCTAACCGAATCTTGTCGAAATGTTTTTAATCTACTAAAAAACGCCAGACACGCACCTATCGGATCACAGTCAAATAATATACGTCCCGGAGTTCAGTTTAAAGCCCCGGGGGTCTACGTGAAAATTGGAAAAAATAGGCCCTCCGAAGAAGAAAAATCCAATTATAGAGCCGAGGGTTCAAGTGCAAACGTTTCCACCTACAGCCCTCGGAAGGTTTTAAGCGGAAAACAGTGTGTGATTTCATAGGGACACTTTAGGGCAGCGTTTTTGCGCTCTGATACCATTTGAACCTGATTATAAGGAACTTCATCTGAACGTGGTAAAACAACGGTAAAACAACAGAGTGCGATATTTTGGTCATTCATACACTAATTTGAACTATTCTGGCAAATTTACTGCTGGATGAGAAATCGATGGTCCAGAAAAAGATAAATCCAATTAGAGCCCGGGGGCAATAACCGGAAAATTTTCCACTCAGAGCACTTGAGGGCTCTACTGAGCGGGCTTCAAATGCAAAACTCCGGTATACTGCTGAAGCTGCATTACCGATGGGCATGACAAGGGCAGCGAGGTCAGCTACGCAGGATTCATATTTTTCCATGATAATAATGGCGCACATGCAGTATACCACGCCCACAATCTGAAATTTAACATACCTAATTCTGAACGTAATTTTCAACTTCGCCTTGTTTCTGCAGGCAACACCGGCATCGGTCTGGCACTAGCCGCCGCGGTCAAGGGATATCGATGTATAATCGTGATGCCGGAAAAGATGAGCAATGAAAAGGCCAGTTGGCTAGCTCATGTTTCAATTCATTCCATTTCATATTTTTAATATTTTTCAATATTATTTTGCTTAATACCCTGATGTTTCAAGGTGGACACGCTGCGCGCACTGGGTGCCGAGATTGTGCGCACACCAAACGAGGCCAGCTATGATTCACCCGAGTCGCACATCGGCGTCGCTGCCAGACTGCAGAAAGAGGTCAAAGACTCGATCATATTGGATCAGGTATTTGTGTCAATTTTTTAACTTTGCTCCCCGTGTTGTAGCATAAGCACGTATTCAAGTATGGCGTTTTGGTGTCACCATTTCCGGCCGGCGTATGTAACCGTCAGCCAACTCCCACCTGCATTGGCCGCGCCACTATTTTGAAGTACTTAGGACGTTTTGAGATCTGTTGATGTCAATTTTTTCGATCAGCCCATTGTGCCAAACCAAAACCTAACAACTGTTACACGTTCAGAAAGTAGTGAAATCAATTCTCGAAATATCCTGAATTCAAAAATATCACGTGGCATAAATATAGATCCGATCACCAGGCTTTATATACAGCTCACCGTTCCTCACTCCCTCCCAATGCAATCTTAAAAACGTCGTGGGCCTACCGTAACTCAAAGCCCGATCAATTCCAGTACCGTAACCCATTCAACCCGATCGCGCACTACGACGAAACGGCCGAGGAGCTACTGCGTCAATGTGATGGGCACATTGATATGGTCGTGTTGGGCGCGGGCACTGGGGGCACCATCACCGGGGTGGGCAGGAAATTGAAGGAAAAATTGCCCAATGTCAAGGTTGGGGAAGTGAAAATGTTTTTTTCTTGCTTCGTATTGATATTGAATAGTTTGGTGACGAGTTTGGTTAGCATTGGTTGCCATATCGAAAACAGCGTCGAATAAAGTCATTGGAAAACTCGAAAGCTGGTCGAGACCTGTACTCTTGTACATAATGCACCACATGATCTGCCCAAAATGACGGGATCATTGATCAATCCGCTCCGGTTTCTTTATCTCAACGGCCTTGTACGTCAGAAATTGGTTGATTTGTAGATGTAACACTTTCTGAGCTATGTAGGTTGTCCGATCTAAATTTTCATCGCAAAAATTAGTCTTATCTGCGCACAGATTGTGGGCGTTGATCCATTGGGCTCGATTCTGCGCGATCCGCACAACATCAAGGAGACACATTTCTACGAAGTTGAGGGCATCGGGTACGCTTCAATTCTTTTTTCATGCTTTCTTTCTCACAAATCCCGATTCATGAAAATACATAAAAGACTTCAGTTACGATTTCGTGCCGACGGTTCTGGACCGAGCGATTGTTGACGAATGGATTCACTGCTTAGACAAGGACTCGTTCAAAATGGCACGTCGTCTTATCCGCGAGGAGGGATTGTTGTGTGGTGAGATGGGTGGCCGGGCTCAGATCTGGACCTTGTATTATCTCGTACGGTAACGTGCAGGCGACGGGCCGAGTCATCGTCAGTGCGAAAGCACTAAATGGCCTCATGACCCCAAAACACGCACTAGCTGGTGCATGGTCGTGCAAAATAATTACTGATCTCATGGTTCACGTGTACCTATTATTCTCCAGGCGGCAGCAGTGGCTCAGCCGTTTGGGCTGCCACTCAAGTCGCCAAGAACCTGCGTGCCGATCAGCGTTGTGTTGTGCTGCTGCCGGATGGACTGCGAAACTACATGTGCGTGAAAAAAGATATATTTCATTTCTCTTAAATTGTGTTTTATATCAAAAGAAAGAGAAAAACATATTGGACACATACTGTAGGACCAAATTCCTGTCCGACCGCTGGATGGCTGAGCGTGACTTCATCGACGTACAAGACAGCGAACAGACGAAACATTGGTGGTGGGACGTACCTGTGCGACGACTGCCGTTGCAGGCACCTGTCACCGTCACGCAAACGGTTGGAGGATAGATTGGGGAGTGGGGCGTTTTGTACAGACGACATCTTTATGAAAAGAGAATTTGCCATTACAGCTCAGTTGTCAAGACGCGATCGATATCATGCATCGTGAGGGATTCGACCAGTTGCCGGTGGTGGATGAATTGGGGTGGGTGATGTTTCAAATTATTAATTTGTTTTTTGGTTCTATTGGTCAGGTTGATCAGGGTCTTTTCTACTTGGTTTCGTTTCAACGTGTTAAGATGTTAAGATGTTTTTTGCAGTAACTAAAAGTTAAACCTCGTTTTTCGAAACGGCTTAAGATAGGACCCGAAATTTCGTGCTTTTTGCAAGGCTAATTTCCTAACGGATAATTTACATACACGCGGTATACAGGAGTAGGAACCGCAGAGGAGTTGTTTGTTATAATGCGGAATTTCGTATGTCGAAACTTCTCATGACTAAGTTATTTGACTATAATTAAGCCGCAGAAAATTGCTATCATGCCTAATGAGCCCAATGATTACTTCGCAAACAGCAGTGTACAACACTGTTCAAATAAACGGCCATCCTACAACAAGATGGTCACATTTTACAACAGCACATGGATTTGCAGCAGCATCCTTGGCGTTGTGACGTTGGGCAACCTGATCAGTCGCATCCTAGCCGGTCGTCTCACGACGACGGATGGCGTCAACCGTGCGCTCTACAAACAGTTCCACAAGATTTACCTCGACTCGACCATGGGACGCACGTCGCGCATATTGGATGTCGCACCGTTCACACTCGTCGTGCACGAACAGAAACAATGTGAGTTGATTGGTACGTGCATTATTGGTGTCATTTCAGTGTAGTTCCTGGGGGAGGGGTCCCCCCTATGGTACACTAACCGCCGCGCCGGACCAGGAACTACACTACTGTGTCATTTGGTGCACGGACTAGTCGAACGGGTGAGATGATCATGTCGGGGTTCTTCAGTGCACCTTCAGCTCTGGCTCAGGCCCAGGTCTTGGCTGATAAGCACAGACCAGTTTGGCCTGTGTCCCACTTGACAGATCGCACGTAATTGACAGGATCCCAATTGATCAACCCCGACCGAATTCTCAACACATAATTCACATGCGGTCCCTGTTGCAGTCGAGTCAAACGAGTCGTCCGTGTGTCGTGAGGTGATCATCGGTATCGTCACACGCATCGACCTGCTCAATTTCATATCCAACAACCGGGTCGACACAAGCACCAGCACTGCCACATCGAGTCAAGTCGATCTGAGTAATGGCACTGCGTAGATTGATTGATTGGTTATTGGTCATCGACCTATTGATTGATTTCATCACTGTATTTTGTGATTTCTATGGCAGGTGTTAACTGCTCTGTTCAAAATTGTATTTCTGTGGAAACTGTTTTGCGGGCGCTATCTTTTACATCCGTTTGTCAAACCTTGTTTTGTTGGGCCGAAGCAGTATTGATTTGACGCAACTTTTATCTCGAGATTTATTCTGTAGAAAACCTGTTTATTGTAGGTGTGTAGCTGATCTGCGGAATCGTGTGAACTTTTCGTGTGTTGGATTTCTAAAAAAGACTTTTACTTCATTTTCCCTGTACCCAATACAGAAATAAAACTATTGTACCCAAGAGACTCTGTTCTTCATAAAAACGGTTAATCTCCCTGACATTGATGCAGTGGCGGATCCAGCGTTCGGCTAAGGGAGGGGCCAGATCCAACAAGTCATTTTTATCTGGGTTTGTTCCAATTTTTTGAAAAGTGTTTTGGTGCTAATTTAAAATTTGTGGCAAAACAACTCATCAGCTGATTGTTTGAGGAACAGGCGTTAGACTCAGCAGTTGTCAGTTGCGGCCGAGGTCATTAAACTTAGATGTGCAAATGTTGCTTTGCCAGCAAATGCAACAAAAACACAAGATAATTAACAGCCAAACTAACGGTTCTTTGCCGCACTCAGCTCATTTCAGAGGCTGGATCCCAATGTTGTTGCTGTTCCCGGCTGAAGGTCATGTTAATGTTGCAAGACATTGGTGAAACACGCTCAGAACCTCGCCTTGTACAACAGAGCTTATGGCCCCAGTTGCAGCCAGGTGATTTCATTTTGCTATCTTTAGTAACATGTATCTTTTCTATCTTGTTTTGTGTCATTAGATAACTTTTCAAGGCTACAGTACCATTCCATTCGGTTGACACAAGGCACATACGAACAGCACAAAGAATTTCAAAAGTTCCCACTAAGATTTGCGTAATGGCCGACATCACATGGAGTGAGCTGATCAGCAAAACGTTCATATACACCGTTTCTATCTTGACAATTCCCGTTTATATCCTATTCTTGGTCATGATGCACCGATATCGCAAAACTGAGCCGTTCAAAACATCGTTCTACACAATTCTTCGATTCGTTGGCATTCTTGACATTATTGGGACCCTCAACACGTTTATAACACTTTACATTCTTATGGACTTTTGGTACATTTTCCCTCGATGGATCTACACAGAGTACGATCACATTTCACCCCAATTCTGTTTTACATCATTCGCTGGACGAATCACGCCAGCTTTTGGCTGGTGATCGTTGTGTCATTCAATCGTTACACCGCTATATTCAAACCGATTGGTCACAAACAGGCATGCCTCATAAATACACCTTCGTACGAATAATGTCACGAATGGTGTCGTGTATTGTTACCAAGTCCGTTGATTTTTCTTACAGTTCTGGGCCAAGCATTGGCGCAAGTTTGTCGCAGTCAGCGTTGTTGGACCAGCGTTGATGTGGTCGCCAACATTGGCAGTGGCGATAAGGTTGGAGCCTAAGCGCAAGCTAACCAAATCACAGTGAGCCACTTGGAACAAAACAAGACAATTTCTGTAAACTGGACTTAAAAATATGTGAGTGAAAACGTAATAGTGACTGGGTTCCAACGACGTGGTAATTTTGAACTGAGGAGGCTCCGGCCAACACCTGGTCGTAAAGTAGTTTAATTTCCAGCAGGACAAGGGCTAAACCGTCTCATCTGCACCGCATATCTTAGTTTGATTTTGATTTCAGTTATGTACTGCCTGGCAGAGTATTAAACGAAACGGGCACAAGACCGTACCCAGAGAATGCGACAGTGTTTCACCACTACCACTACGAATCCGAACGGATCGTTGTGACGTTGGTGGAAGGGCTGCTTGGTCTGATTCCGGGGTTGATTATCTCGGCCATTTACTGTGCGATACTGTGGAGAACGGTTGGACTCCTTTTGTTCATAAATATCAATGCTTTGGGATGGCTGATGACTCAGCGAGAAACATGAGATGAATACAGCAGGGCTGGCAATGCAGAGAGCGCCAAGCAAGCCTTGGGGACACGGCAGTTGGGGAAGATCAATAAGCGATCGATTCTACTATGCATACAAGACTGTAGAATGCGAAACACGTGGCAACGCCTGAATGCCGTGTCCTCCCACAGTCACAAAGCCATCGTTTCAGAGATCAAGGTCCAGATTACTTCGCTGTCATTATCATGGTGACCTTGAGACAAAAAGCCTGAGGCCGAACGAATAAACAGCATTTAACTGGTCTTGCCCACTAGGCGCTCTTACAAAGTGCATTACCCGCATACTGTGACCATTCGGTGCTGTCGACCAGATTCTCTAACCCCCATTTCAGATCAAGCAACCCGGGTCAGCTTCTGGCGTTCAATGGCGCTTCACCGTGCTTGGTTTCATTCTCGGCCTGCCGATGGTGGTTATGTCGCTCGCATTCGTTCTCTATATTGTTTTGTACCCAAAAATTCACAAGAACACACTGAAGATGATCTATGGCATTTTGATAACGATCTTTACTTGTCAGAATCCATACATAATCACTTTGTTGTCGGCTTCTGTTCGAAAAAAATGGTTGTTGTGTTTTGGCGTCAAGCCAAACCAAGTAGCAATTGCGCCGATTGTCCAAGTTCAGGCTGCAGCTGGCACCCCAAAGCCATGAACCTTGACGTGAGCATCAAATAAGCGGCTGGGTGGTATCCCAACCAAGTCCACATTTGTTGCCAATTTCGAAATTTGACACACTCTTCAGATCTCCGCGTCACCGCGTGTAAGTTTGGGGGTAGTGCCTTGCCACGCCAATATGGGCACGCGTGGCACGCGCATGAGGCGTTTGGCTGGAACTCTGGCAGACGCGAAAAGCGAAAAGTTAACTTTTCGAATCAGGATAAATTTAATGAATTCTTATATGGTCATTGTGCGACCTATACCTAGGTAGACCTGTAGCATCTCAGCCTTACATTTGCGTGGGGTGATATTTCACATATGTATGTATACATGGAAGCAGGGCAAACGTTCCTGGATACCGAAGGGAGCCCAAAAGCCAATGCATCGAGACCGTTTGGTTCATCAGCTGTCACCGTCAGCTTCATCGAATTAGCCAAACCAATAATTAGTTTTAGTGTTTTTTTGTTCGAACACTTTGTGGTATCGGTGTGCCCTGAATGAGTAAAAATTATATTTGGCTTGCGATTCAATTTTTTAGGGTTTTCTATACTTTAAATAATTATTAAAAAACAAAGCCGTCTGGGTGTGACTGTTGCATTAATTTTGACACTGCGGATAATTACTTAGATAGTATATCGCCGTCTATTTGAGCTCATGTTCTCTAAAAAAATTCATTCCCGTTTCACGATGCGATTAAATGCTACTCTACTCCCGCTACTCTACCCTATCATGATTACTGTTTTGAAGCACTTTGTACTGCCTGGCGTGCAGTCAGCCACACGAAATCCATTTGGGTCACTTTTTGTGTTTTTTATTTGGCCACTTGAACAATTGTTTTTATGGCCTGGTGTGAGTGGGCCAGCTGTGCACTTCACAAATTACCATTGTAAATGTCCAAAAGGTTTCGCAAAAGACCGGTAAACCGATGTCCATGTCTGAAACGGTGTTTTGATCAGTTGTTTCTCTCATGTTATGTTCCAAGATGTCCGCGCCGATCACAGGATTGATCTTTTGCACCGTTTGTTTGGTTTTGAGTGCTTTATGAGGGGGCTATAAGCTGTTTATGTATCCAGAATGATGTTCTGATGACGGAGAGTTGGTTTCCCAACAAAGGACTAATTGAAGATAACGGACGGTTTTTCAACGTCATCAAGGCACTGCACATCAACAGCTGCAAAATTAAAACTGCTATTGTACAAAGCTAAGGGCGAACTTAGGTTAAATCTGGAATCCGGAACTCGGAAATAATTTGCCTGCAAAAATACAAAACATTTCTGGGCTCCGGAAATATTTCCGGATTCCGATTTCCGGATTCAACCTAGCCCGCCCTAAAGCAGACAATGATAACGCAGTGCAGTGTTACTTTTCCATCTTATAGTCTGTGTAACTGAGATTTACAATGAGTCGCGATGCCTGCCCACAGATAGCGACGCAATGCTGTTTCTGTTCGTGACGACTTTACAGTCGGTATATCGTCAGAGACGAACGTCCCACGTGCATCGCCTCTAAAATGAATTCCGGCAGGTTTACGTAATCGTAGTGCACACTTTGTTTGGGAGTCATGTCACAATAACACACTCATGTTTTAATTGGAGCTGTCTCTTCGAGCACATGTCATTTTGAGACGTTATGAAGGGCAGTCAATTATTGCGTCTCTGACGATAGCCGGGAATTAAATATAATACATACATCCAGCCGTCGGACGCTGCAGATTTCGAACAGTACACCGTCCTTAATTGGCCATTCACAACAGTACCTATTTTTTACACGCGCAGGTTTGCACATTGGCGTTTGCCCGAAAAGTGGTCGAAGGGGACATGGTAACTTATTTCGAAAGTCAGGAGGAGGAGTATCGAAGCAAACGGGGCTGCGATCAAACCAACTCGGGAAGATGCAATCCAGCACCACCTTGTGGTCAAGCTGGGTCTGGTTGTCAGCCCAACCCTGCACCTCCACCCTGCGGCGAACCGGGGTCCGATTGTCAGCCCAAGCCTGACCCTGAGCCTGAGCCTGAGCCCTGTGATGGCTGCCAACCAAAGCCAAAGCCCTCAACCTGTGACCAATCGGGCGGGTATGGTTGCAACCCAAAGCCATCCTGTCGCGTGACGACAACTCGACGGCCGGGATGCAGGAAATGCCGAAATGCGTGCAGACCTTGCCGTCCCAAATGCTACACAAGGGAATCCACCACCCCAACAACAACAACAACAACGACCACACGTCGTACCACAACCAGCACAATGGCACCCCGACCTCCACCCTGTCGCGTCACAACCATTCAGCGACCGGGATGTTTGCCCTGTAAGCCAACCTGCAGGTACTGCCGCCCCAAATGTCCCTCCAAAGTCCATCCCACTCCATTCCCTGTTGACCCAGCCCCCCGACCACCACCTCCAAGTACGAATTGTGTCTACCCGGTGATGAATTGCAACAAGCAGACCAAATTTATCTATGAGACCCACGATGTCGCACCAGGCCCAAGTTTCTTCGCCCAAGCCGACTGTATCCATCCCGGCAGATGCGCACAGCAGCCCAAGCCGAAGCCAGGTTACACTGGCTGTGGTTACCCCACTTGCTATCGTCCTGAACCGCCCGTCTACGAGCAAAGTCATTCGGGTTGTGGCTATTCGTCCTGTCCTCGCCCGGCGAAAGTGAATCCGTGTCAAATGTTCAACTTCTACTTCAATACGAATTCGCCTTGCGGTTGATTGATAGCGTAAGCGAACTTTATGAATTAACTTGCACAACACGGGGAACACAGGGCGGACTTAGGTTGAACACGAAATATTTCCGTGCCACGGAACACGGAAATTATTCAGGCACGCAAACGGTGGTTTTGCAGTGAGGATGACAAAAGCCAGCGTGCTGACATCAAAAGCCTGCGTGTTGACGCAAACAGCAACTATTCACACGGAAATATTTCCGTGTTCCGTGAAAATAAAAAGATCACGGAACACGGAAACCGGAAATATTTCCGTGCACGAAAATATTTCCGTGACACGAAATGAGTGAAATACTTTTGTATGGAAATTATTTCCGTGTTCCGGTTTCCGTGTTTAAGGGCGGACTTAGGTTGAACACGGAACACGGAAATATTTCCGTGTTCCGTGATAAAATTTTGAAAATCACGGAACACGGAAATATTTCCGTGCACGGAAATATTTCCGTGTTCCGTGTTCCGTGATAATTTTGAAAATCACGGAACACGGAAATATTTCCGTGCACGGTAATATTTCCGTGTTCCGTGATTTTCAAAATTATCACGGAACACGGAACACGGAAATATTTCCGTGTTCCGTGATTTTCAAAATTTTGTCACGGAACACGTAACACGGAAATATTTCCGTGCACGGAAATATTTCCGTGACACGGAAATCCATGAAACTGGTTTGTATGTAAATTATTTCCGTGTTCCGTGTTCCGTGTTCAACCTACTGTAAGTCCCCCTTACCTAAGTCCGCCCTTAGTCGCACAGGTCAGTGCAGGAACTGTGCCCCCTCCGAGGCATATCGGGTAATTTGGGGCGCGCATTGGTAACACTTTCGTCTTTCACGACGCCAGCCTAGCTGAGATTCAGATTACAAGCGATTCAGCTAACCACAATGCACCTTTTTGACAAAAGGACCATTTTTCAGATCACGTTAACGCCACTGCTACCGCACGACTATAGACGTGCATTATGATCGCGTCGTTGAGTGTTTACCTATCACACGCACTTTATCGCTGTAAGATTCGAAGAGTATATGTGTATGCATTGTATCCTTGATAAAAGTTCGTCTTCATAACAGTAGCGGACTTGCGATCGTGTTGGACCCGAGGAAAGTTAACCCGTACCACCGCCGCTGCAGCACCTCCGCCGCTTTGACAAAGCAATTAAAACACGCCTCAGCAGCCCAAATGACTTCAATAACATTGGGTATGCAACACATGGAAACGAATGTTTTGAAACCATGCTTGAAAGTGCTCGATAATACTAGAACAATAACATAACTGACCATAGAAAGAAAAAAGTACATTACTATTGTTTACAAACGGCAGTCATGTGAACATGAGTGTACTCGTAACGACCCTGCTGAGGACTCCAGCGGGGATTTGCGCATGCTGAAATATATGGAAACGCAAATATATGAAACCACACAAAATCTTGCGTTCTTTAAATCGATCACGAGATAGTTGTTTTTGCGAACTGGCGCAAATGGACGAAAAGTGCACCGTGATGCTGTATGTGTAGGTAGTGGTCGTTCACAAATTACCATTTCAAATGTCTGAAACTTACCACAGAACAGCGCTCAAAGTGAAGTTTTGGTCAGTTGTTTCTCTCAAAAGTTCCAAGATGTCATCAACCTATACAGGATTGCTGCTCTCTTGCATGGTTCGTCTGCTTTACGTGTTTTTGAAGCTAAAGCCCTATTTTTCATGTGTGGTGACAGAATGGAAGCAGTCAAGGATGCAAGCAGTCGAGTTCAGTACTCATATCTTTTAGCAGACTCATCTTTTTGATGTACATGTGTTGCTTTCAAGCCAAGCGACACGATGCTGTTCTGAATCATATCGATTTTATACAGCTGGGAACGACGGGCTATCGTACCCATCTCCAAAACATTCAACAGCCTCACAAAAGCCTGCACAATTCGCTTTGGGTCATGCTTTCAATTGCACTGTTTAAGGCAATTCGAGCCCCAGTCATTTAGGATTATACTACTGTACTACACATTTGAATTTGGTTTCTGACGATAGCCTGAAGCTCTGCCAGCTGCCATACAAGTACCATATCGCTGGTCTTGCACGATGGACGTAATGTGAAATCACCACCACTCCTCAATCAATGCGTTGGTCACTCTTGACAACATTATGTATGCTCTTCTTTTTCAGTGCTCAATGGTGTTTACACAAGTGGTCGACAGGTACACGGAAATTGATTACGGAAGCTATGAGGAGGATAATGAAAACACAGGAGGATGCGGGCAAACCAACTCGGGAGGATGCAATCCAGCGCCGCCTTGTGGTCAAGCTGGGTCTGGTTGTCAGCCCAACCCTGCACCTCCACCCTGTGGCGAACCGGGGTCCGATTGCCAGCCCAAGCCTGAGCCTGAGCCCTGTTATGGCTGCCAACCAAAGCCAAAGCCCTCGACCTGTGGCCAATCGGGCGGGTATGGTTGCAACCCAAAGCCATCCTGTCGCGTGACGACAACTCGACGGCCGGGATGCAGGAAATGCCGAAACGCGTGCAGACCTTGCCGTCCCAAATGCTACACAAGGGAATCCACCACCCCAACAACAACAACAACAACAACGACCACACGTCGTACCACAACCAGCACAATGGCACCCCGACCGCCACCCTGTCGAGTCACAACCATTCAGCGACCGGGATGTTTGCCCTGTAAGCCAACCTGCAGGTACTGCCGCCCCAAATGTCCCTCCAAAGTCATACCAATAGAACCGATAATTCAGGGACCCCCGGACTCGAACGTCGTCATCGTTGAAGTGCCGAGTAACCCAATCTATAATTGTATTCTCGGCGTTAACTGCTGGGAACCGGCCCCAGCCCCACAACCAAATTACCCAGCCCCAGCCCCAGCGCCAGCCCCAGCCCCACAACCAAGTTACCCAGCCCCAATACCAAGTTACACAGGGCCAAGTTACACAGCCCCCCGACCACCACCTCCAAGTACGAATTGTGTCTACCCGGTGATGAACTGCAACAAGCAGACCAAATTTATCTATGAGACCCACGATGTCGCACCGGGCTCAAATATCTTCGCCCAAGCCAACTGTGTGTATCTCGGCAGATGCGCACAGCAGCCCCAGCCTGGGCCTGCTGTGATGCCGCCCCCAAGTTACCAGGGCCCGAACCCAAGTAACACTGGCTGTGGTTATCACGGTTGCAATCGCCCAAAGCAGCCCGTTTATAAGGCCACTCCAGCTCCAAGCAGCTGTGGCTATAGGCCTTGTCCTCGCCCTGCGAAAGTGAATCCATGTCAAAAGTTCAACATCTACTACTATGCGACCCGTTCGCCGTGCGGTTGATTGAGATGGGTGTGAGTGAAATTTATTAATTTAAACCTTAAATGAAGTTTTGAATATTTGTTTCAGAAAAATTCAGTTGTACTCCACATTGCGTGAGAATCTGTTGCTTAGGGCCGTTGCGTCTGAGAGCATATATTCCGCGCAAGTTGGTGTTTTAGGGTGTAAATCACGTTCGTCTCTGACGTTGCCGGAGTGCAATTTACAGGGGGTTACAGACCGAAACAACTTTTGCAAATTGTGTTCTCAGAAGTCACCAGAACTTTTTGACAAGATGATGGCAGTCACTTGTGACGAAAACAAACTTTTTTCAGACCACGAAAAAGCAACTGGTGGAGGAAAGCAAACTTTGTGACATGCAGGGCGATGTTCAAACTTGGTGATTGGATCCGTACTACCCAGGTCGTTGCGAAATGTTGCGCCCATACCTAAAATGACCAACTTTCAGGCTGCGATCCAGATTTATACCCCCAGCAAATCTTGTAATATCCGATGCAAAAACGGGCAATGGGCAATACAGGAAGACCGATGGATCCGATCCGATCACCTAGCGTGATATCGTCCATACTGTTTATTATCCACATTTAACGCTTATGAATTCGACCACTGAGTTTAGCTTTGGTTCAGGTTTTCCATGATTGGATAACTCGCTGTTTTAATTGTGAATTCTTTGGCGAACTCTGTGAGATTTAAACAAGCAGCGAATTCATGTTTGAATTTAACTCTCGCATGCAGTATGAATTATTCGTGCTATGTCGCAATAAAAACGTGACACAACTGATAAAAACACAAACAATCGTGTTACTGCTTCATTTTGATACCGTTGTCACTTTGGTTGCTTCTTAGTGCTTCAACGTCGTACAGGCCCGATGAAAATTCTTGTTTATTTGTTTATGGGTCTGTGGTTTTTAATGGTGGCGATGAGGTTACCCACGCACGACTCAATTCGGCCGTCTAACGACTGGAAGCGGTATTGCGGTGCGATGGAGAATGGACGATCTTCCAATTACGGTGATCCTTGTTGTCCTGCAGTGCGTTGACCTTGGTTCATTCATCAGAACACTTGAAATGTGCTCATCTCCCTCAAAACTCGGCCAATCGGTCGGCTTGAGCCAACACGAACAGAAAGAAAAGAAACAGAGATTATTTTTAAAAGTCTAAAAAAATCGCGGCCCGGCCCGGCCCGATCCTGACCTCGGCACCAAAGGTTACTATGGGTTGTTGCACTGTACCTGCGCCCCCCCCCCTTGTGTCGCCCCTGAAATGATGTAAACGTCATATTTTTTGCAGAAATTGTTGACGAAAATTGTGTCCAAAATCGTAGACGAATTGGTTCAGCTAATGGCGAACGCAACCTCGTCGTCCGGCCATGGCTATCTGGCTGACAATCGTGATGTCGCTTGTTTCCTCGTCACAAAACATTCGTGGAAAGGAAAGTGCGTTAGGGTGCTTTGCTTGCACGGTAGTGGCTGGGGGATTGGGGTTTGGGGACAGTGTACCGTAAAATCTAAAATACAAGCGGGGGCTGTGTTTTTTCACTGACCCCTTTTAGGGGGCTGTATTTTGGGGGGGGCTGTATTTTTTCGCTGCTCAAAATCTCAAAAAATGTTCCCAAAAATGCCCCTAAAATGGAGTTCTGTCAGGGTGTTCGTGTTTGGCAGAGGTCGCACGCAATCGGGCCGGGTTTGGCCGGTCTTGCCCGGCTATGGGTGGGCCCAATACCCAATACCAATACCACCCAATCAGTGCAGTGGCTGGGGGGGGGGGATGGGGGGGATTCCCCCCCTAAGGAGTAGGTACCTTGCAGCTTGCAACCACCGCTTGGGGGGGATGGGGGGAAGGGTAGGTACCTTGCAACCACCCCGGAGGGCAGGGTAGTACTTGGGGGGGGGGGGTGGGGGGTCCCCCCAAATTCATCTATCTATCGTCAACACTTTTTGATTTCATCTGTCTATCGTCAACACTTATGGGCAAATCTATCTATCGTCAACAAATTCTGGGAACAATCTATCTATCGTCAACACATTTCGACCCCAAAATGGGTATTTTTGCCTCAAAATGGCTCAAAATCGGTATTTTTTGTCCCAAATAGGCAAAAAATCGCGCGCTACGCGCGGATTTAGTACATCTAAGTACATTTTCATTAATATTTACACATTATTACCTACTTAGTGCACTATACTATACCTTGATTTTTGGCAACCCCCCCCCCACCATCTATCTATCGTCAACAAGTTTGGGTCGACCCCCCCCCCCAGATTTTGGACTTGGGTCATCTATCTATCGTCAACACATTTCGGGTCCCAATCTATCTATCGTCAACACCCTGACCAAGTACTACACTGCCGGAGGGTACCTTGCAACCATCAATTTATGGTTTTTATAGGCAAAAATGTTTGTTTTTCGACCTCAAAACCCCAAAAATCGCGCGCTCCGCGCGCAAAGCTCCATATAATAGGTATTTTAGGCAAATTTTCGGCCAAAATGCAAAAAAGTACCAATTTTTCGGCCAAATTTGCTGTATAATGCATGCAAAAAAACACCCTTTTTCGGACCCCAGGGGTACCTTGCAACCTTCTGGAGGCTGGGTAGGGGGGTACCTTGCAACCATCTGGATCCATCCCCCCCAAGGGTACCTTGCAACCATCTGCCTGCCACTACACTGCACCCAATACCAATACCAATCAGTGTAGTTCCTGGGGGGGAGGGGGGTCCCCCCCTCGGGTACGTCTGTTCCCCCTCCATGGTACGCCTGCCCCAACCCCCCCCCACCCCCCCCCCCCCCCCCCCCCCCCCCCCCCCCCCCCCTGTTCCCCCTCCGGGTACGTCTGCTCCCCCAATTTTTACCTAAAATAGGCAAATTTTGGCCTAAAATAGGCATTTTTGGCCTAAAATGGGTGATTTTTAGGTCAATGATGTCAAAAGTCGCCAAAATACCCTTTTTATGGAGAATTTTTTCCGAAAAGGGGCAAAAATGAGCCAAATTTTCGAATTTGGGAATTCGAGCCAAATTTGGGTCCTCCCCCCCCTTCCGGGTCCCTCCCCCCCCCCTTCCCCCCCCCAGGTGGGTACGTCTGTTCCCCCTCCGAAAAAAAGGGGGGTACCGCCTGTTCCCCCTCCGGACCAGGAACTACACTGATACCAATACCAGTGTTTGGTATTGGTATTGGGTCTAATTCTGGTATTGGGTATTGGTATTGAAGCTGGCCTGGTATTGGTATTGGGTATTGGTATTGGGTTAGCCCAGGTATTGGGTCAAAACCAATACCCAATACTCATCCAGAAAAACCCAATACCAAACCCAATACCTGACTCAAAACCCAATACCAAACCAATACCAACCCAATACCAGACCAAAAACCCAATACCAAACCAACACTAAGACCAATACCAATACCAACCCAATACTCAATACCAATACCAACCCAATACCAAACCCAATACCAGGCACTTCAGTAGTATTGATCTGGTATTGGGTATTGGTATTGGTATTGGGTCTCACCCGGTATTGGTATTGGGTATTGGTATTGGGTCACCAATTTGGTATTGGTATTGGGTATTGGTACAGGGCCGGTATTGGTATTGGGTATTGGTATTGGGTGTCAAAAGTGGTATTGTGCCCAGGCCTATGCCCGGCCCGAGCCCCCAAATCTCCGGCCCGACCCGTACCCCCAAATCTCCGGCCCGGCCCGGCCCGAACCCCCAAATCTCCGGCCCGGCCTGAATTTTTGGCTCAGATTTTAACCCAATTTTTGTCATAATTTTGCGATTTTTGAATCTATTTTTTGGTTGAAAATAGGCCTGGGCACAATACCACTTCTGACACCCAATGCCAATACCCAATACCAATACCGGCCCTGTACCAATACCCAATACCCAATACCAGATCAATACTACTGAAGTGCCTGGTATTGGGTTTGGTATTGGGTTGGTATTGGTATTGAGTATTGGGTATTGGGTTGGTATTGGTATTGGGTATTGGGGATTGGTCTTAGTATTGGTTTGGTATTGGGTTTTTGGTTTGGTATTGGGTTTTGAGTCAGGTATTGGGTTTGGTATTGGTTTGGTATTGGGTTTTTCTGGATTAGTATTGGGTATTGGTTTTGACCCAATACCTGGGCAAACCCAATACCAATGCCCAATACCAATACCAGGCCAGCTTCAATACCAATACCCAATACCAGAATTAGACCCAATACCAATACCAAACACCAATGGTGTAGCTGGGGGGGTGGGGGGGAGGGGTCCCCCCCTAGGTACAGTAGGTAGGTTGCCGCCCCTCGCCTGGTACAGTAGGTAGGTTGCCGCCCCTCCCCTGGTACAGTAGGTAGGTTGCCGCCCCACCTAACTTTTCACCCAAAACATTCATTTTTGGCTTAAAATTGCATAAAATTAGCATATTTGTCTACAAATAGGCGAAAAGTCGCGCGCTGCGCGCGAATTTAGTGTTTTAGGCCACATTTTCTTCAGTATTTAGACATAAAAAATTTCGGTTTCCAGATGACCCCCCCAAGTGGTACGACCCCCCCCCCCTAGCTCGGCTGGTACAATAGGTAGGTTGCCGCCCCGCATTTTGGGTGGTACAGTAGGTTGCCGCCCCGCCTGGGTAGCTACACCACTGCCAAACACTGGTATTGGTATTGGTATTGGGTGGTATTGGTATTGGGTATTGTGCCCACCCATAGTTGAAAATTCATTGTTTTCCATGAAAAAGTCGCCAGATAGACAATACCAATGGTGTGGCTGGGAGGTGGGGGTAGGTAGCAGTGTAGTTCCTGGTCCGGCGCGGCGGTTAGTGTACCTACCCCTTTTTCCGTGCGGCGGTTAGTGTACCTCCCTGGGGGGAAGGGGGGGGAAGACCCAAATTCAGGAAAAAGTCACTTTTTGAGGTAGAAAATTTGACCGATTTTTGCCCCTTTTTAGAAAAAATTCTCCATAAAAAGGGTATTTTGGTGACTTTTGACATCATTGACCTAAAAATCACCCATTTTAGGCTTAAAAATGCCCATTTTAGGCATAAAAATGCCCATTTTAGGCGGTTGGTGTACCTGGCGCGGCGGTTAGTGTACTAGTGTACCTTGGTCGCGGCGGTTAGTGTACCTTAGGGGGGGACCCACCCCTCCCCCCAGGAACTACACTGAGGGGGTCCCCTCCCCAAGGTACACTAACCGCCGCGACCAAGGTACACTAGTACACAACCGCCGCGCCAGGTACACTAACCGCCTCAATTTTTGCCTAAAATCAGCATTTTTAGGCCTAAAATGGGCCTTTTTAGGCCTAAAATGGGTGATTTTTAGGTCAATGATGTCAAAAGTCGCTAAAAAAATACCCTTTTTATGGAGAATTTTTTCCAAAAAGGGGCAAAAATCGGTCAAATTTTCTACCGCAAAAAGTGACTTTTTCCTGAATTTGGGTCTTCCCCCCCCCGTCCCCCCCCAGGGAGGTACACTAACCGCCGCACGGAAAAAGGGGTAGGTACACTAACCGCCGCGCCGGACCAGGAACTACACTGCTAGGTAGGTAAGGTAGATGACGCGCACGCGCCATCCTGGTACAGTAGGTAGGTCGCCGCCCCCGGCTGGTACAGTAGGTTGCTATTTTTGGCTCAAAATGGTATATAATCCATATTTTTCACTCCAAATAATCGAAAAATCGCGCGCTGCGCGCGAAATGAGGGTTTTAGAGTACATTTTCATCTAAATTTAGACATAAAAAATTTTGTTCCCCCCCCCAAGCTCGGCCGGTACAGTAGGTAGGTTGATTGCAGGCCTTTCTGGTGGTACAGTAGGTTGATTGCACGCCTGGGTAGCCACACCACTGGAAAATACTGATCACTTGCTGAATCCGTCAGAAATTTTAGTATTTTTGACAAAAGATCCTACTTTTTCAGTAAAATAAGTCACTTCAGAAGCTTCGGGCCGGGGTGCCCTGCCCGGCCCGGCCCGACCCTCCAAATCTCCGGCCCGGCCCGGCCCGAGCCAAAAGCCCAAAATCGCGGCCCGGCCCGGCCCGGTTGCGACCTCTGGTGTTTGGTCATTATTGAGTGTTTTAGGTGCAGCTGCAGATCTTCCATAAAAGGTTTTACGTTTTCATATACGTAACCACAAACGTTGTACATAAGGTGTCTTATGCAAGAACTTAACTTTACGACCTCCAAGCGGGGAATTCCAAGTTGGGAAGGGCAAGGGGCTGTATTTTTGGGGCTCTATTTTTCACTGACCCCTTTTAGGGGGCTGTATTGTGGGGGGGCTCTATTTCAGGGAATACGGTAGTTCCTGGGGGGAGGGGATCCGCCCTCGGGTACGTCTGTTCCCCCTTCATGGTACGCCTGCCCCACTGTTCCCCTTCCGGGTACGTCTGCTCCCCCAATTTTTGCCTAAAATAGGCATTTTTAGGCACAAAATGAGTTATTTTTAGGTCAATGTCGTCAAAAATCGCCAAAAGACCCTTTTTATTGAGATTTTTTCCAAAAAAGGGCAAAAAATGAGTCAAATTTTCGACCTCAAAAAATGACTTTTCTCCAAATTTCGGTCCAAGCTCCCTTCCCCCAGGTGGGTACGTCTCAGAGGTCGCAATCGGGCCGGGTTTGGCCAGCCCGAGCCCCCAAATCTCCGGCCCGGCCCGGCCCGACCTCTGGCCCGGCCCGTCCCGGCTAGGCATGGGGGCAATACCCAATACCCAATATCACCCAATACCTGGTATTGGGTACCCAATACCAGGTATTGGGTGCCGGTATTGGGTATTGGGTGTGGGCCTGGTATTGGGTATTGGATTGGGTCTTTTCCAGGTATTGGGTGCCACCCAATACCCCTGTTTTGCCCTATTTTTCTCCTCCAGAGCACTGAAATGGTGAAAAATTTTCAATTTTTTTAGCCTTTGAAATCGCTTTTTTTAGCTGCAATGCTAAGAAGAATGAGAAATTCAGTCATATTTTACTTAGTATTCGATCAAAAACCCAAAACAGGCCCATTTTTTTAAAAAAGTTTGGAATTTTTGGGTATTGGGTCTCAACCTGAGTATTGGGTATTGGGTTGGGTCCCATTTGAGGTATTGGGTATTGGGGGTGGGCCCTGGTATTGGGTATTGGCTTGGGTCAAAAAATCGGTATTGCCCCCATGCCTAGTCCCGGCCCGGCCCGAACCCCCAAATCTCCGTCCCGTCCCGGCCCGAATTTTTGGCTCAGATTTTAACCCAATTTTTGTCATAATTTTTGCGATTTTTTAACCTATTTTTTGGTTGTAAATTCACTGTTTACCATGAAAAAGTCGTCAGATAGACAATACTGATCACTTACTTGCCGAATCCGTCAGAAATTTTAGTATTTTTGACAAAAAATCCTACTTTTTCAGTAAAATAAGTCACTTCAGAAGCTTCGGGCCGGGGTGCCCGGCCCGGCCTGATCCTCCAAATCTCCGGCCCGGCCCGAGATCGGGCCGGCCCGATTGCGACCCAAAATAAAAAATCTCGGATACCCAGATGGGTTGTCCAAAAAAATGAGGAAAATCGCTGCTGAAGAGTAAAAATCGATTATTTTTGGGATTATGCTTTTTTTAGCATTTTGGAGATGATAATGATTAATTTTTGCTGTTTTCGAGATTTTTTCAGATTCGATACCCCTGGACAAAAAGTCCGAATAGAAGGGGAACCCCCTCCCCCAACGACACCACGGCCTCGGCCTCTATCCTGTCTTGTAACACCCTGTTTCTACGTCGTGATTCAGGTACAAACGAATCTTCTCCGTTGGTACGAAAGCGATCACAACGTACAATCCGAGTTCTTTGGAAGTGACTAACCAAGTAGGTGACGGCAACGGCAAGATGATGGTGGTTGAACTTCTAGTTTTCTTGTTTGCCTTCTGTTGTTCATTTCCACGTTGTCTGCTTCCCACTTCCATTCTGTGCATCACCACCTTTGCAGTGGCCATACACGGAATTCAATGGCATCCAGCCATCGACCAAGCCGGGCTGCGTGGCCGGAGAGTTTGTGATTCACATGCGATCAAAGAATAAAGTGAGCAAATATTTATCATCTTAAAATTTGGTGTCTGCTTGCATCGCTGCACGATGCGAACTATCACCAAACGCAAACAGTGACCTAATCTGCATTTCAGAAACCGGATTCAATGCGGTTCAGCTCTGAGTACACGCCAGACATTCTCACATCAGCGCTCAAATTTCGCTCACATTTCGCACAACCCAGACAGGAGCGAACGGTATGTGCTTGCGCAGCATTTCTAATTACTCTTTTTCAAAAAGCCCTACCTTATAAAAAGTACTACTCAAGCTGAGCTCGCTGATGGGACGGGATTTGTGCCATCTTGTGGCCTTTTTTTACTTTGGGAGGCGTCGTGTCTTCTGCAGATGCGATCCGATTTAGGGATCGGTATCGGGGGTATGCCGGCCGATAATTGGCAAATGCCGATACCCAATACCCGATAGCCGATACTTTGCACAAGCCGATACCCAATACCCGATAGCCGATACAGGATGCTATAGATTGCTGAATGGTTCCAGCGCGTGAACGCATACAAACATCATTGGTCCGACAATCGTGTGCCGGTGGTGCTGGAAGTGTCCGATTGTGCCCTGCTGCAGATCGATGCCAAGGGGCACAGCATTGCTGAATACGACTACAAAAGGATACAGGAATTGATTAAGGTCAGTTTGTTATGTATGAGCTGTTGAGTTATTTGCCAGATTTATATGTCATCCGTCAAACATCTGGCACCGTGAATTTTTTACGAGACCATAGTTACACAGAAAATTTAGTGTTTCGTTTTGTTTTGGCCCCCAATTGTGGTGCTAAAATATCTAATCATCGATTGGTTTATTTTGATCGGTGCTTCCTTCATGTTTGTTTCCAGTCCTATCTTCAGAATTGAATATCCCGTTTTTAACACCTTGCGTTCGATGACCGTGGAAACATTTTTTGCCGGTGGTCGCATTATGTCTAGAACCGTTGTTCATTCTAGGTTTCCGATTGCCCGGGTGGATTCTGCGTTTGCGTCGGTGAACAAAGAAGACTGGTGAGCGAGCGATAGATACTTTTTTGAAAATTCGATTGCGTATCGTAGTGTAATATTCGACGTTTCAGCATTTATTCGCAACACAGAATTCCGACGACTTGATGCAAGCATGCAATAAGGTGTGTCACAGTGTCAGAGCTCATATTATCGTCTAAAATGTGTCATCTGGCAACTTCATTTCCCCAAATATGTCACAGGTGTCCTATGAAAATCTCGGTATCGGAGTGAAGATCTCACGACAAACAATTAGCATGCGCGAATTCAGCGAACAGAGGCTTGGCAGATACAGGTTAATTGACTGATTTCTTTTTCGTACTTTGTTCTAATGAGTTTTCTTGTTAAAGAATTTCTGATTATTCTTTTTACAGTGCCGACGTTCATATCACGTCTCTCGTTGAATTCAATGTACAAAAAGAATCGCCGCGGCATACGGTATGGGCTTTTTAAAAAGATTTGACTCAAGATTTGTCGGATTATTTTCTCAATACTGGTAATAAATCATTTGCCGAAATCTGCATGATATTTTAGGCCCCAGCGCGTCGTCTGCTTTGCCTAAGTGAATCGTGCCTTATAGAACGGGACCCACGCACATATGCCATTGTCACGACAAGACCGCTCATGAAGGTACATTGAAAACGATACTTTCAAGCAAAAAACTTATGTAAAACGCAATACATTAGATTAGTGCTTACTTACAGATTCAAAAGTTGATTCGTAATGAAGAGAACCCACAATTATTCCACATTGAACATGAGTGTGGTCAGTGCCGAACGTATTATGCGACTGAAAGGTGGGTTTCATTCAGCTTCAGACCGAAAAAGTTGTTGCACTGCTTTGTTTTGGCTTGCTTCATAGTTTCTTTGCAGATTTAACAAATGCAGATGTCTGCAAATTAATAACGCGGTATTAAAAACATTTCCAGCTTGGGCCTGATAGATTGAGCGCCCACCTGAGCAAAGAACATTGCCTGTTCACAGCTGTATACGATACGACTCACTACAAGCAATCAGTCAAAGAATCAAGTTTGAGATATCACCTCATTCTCAATCTGATGTTTCAAGGGACACGGTGTTGGCGTCAATACTGGACGGTGTTCGAGCGAGCGGCAACACTGATGTGCATGTCAAGGTGGACTGCACGGATCGAAATCTCAGAATTCTGCCCTACAAGTACTTTCTGGACGAGGATGCTGAAGGACATCTGATGCGCACAATTATCACGCCACCAAGTGGGGGCATCTTTTCTCTTTTATGTGGTTTCGTCTACGCAGCACCTGTACAGCGGTTCTCCATTGCCTGTTTAGTTCTAGAGGCATGTTCAAGAAGTAATTTTCGTTAGAAAAGCGAAAACATTCAAAACATTCACAGCTGGTTGTACGATGCCAAACATGATGCGACGATTCAACGCGAACATTCCCTACAGCGGATTACTGTATTCAACAACGCAGGAGGTTGGTTTATGTATTACTCGCCGTGGTGTTTTGCCGTGGCAACCTAATTTGCTTATTGTAAGAATGTAAGCTGAAACCGATACAATATTGTAAGAATGTAAGCTGAAACCGATACAATATTGTAAGAATGTAAGCTGAAACCGATACAAAGCCAAATATAACCAATAACAAAATAAACAATAAACAATTTTTTGTGACGCAGGGTATCTTCTCGGAGAACAAAGAGCGTTTGATCGTCAACTGTCTCCAATCGATTATATCGGAGACGAATAACGCCGCTCCCGTCCAAGACATGGAGGCGCAGTTCCAGTGTTTGCATCGGCTTTTTGCGTCCAAAGCCGGATTCCATGCGTTCACCAGCATTCCAGGGTGCGTTCTCTCGTACAGTGCAGTCATTTACAGTGGGTTTGGGCCTGGTCGGCTCCAATTGTGCAGATCTGAGAAAGGCATTGGATCCCACAAGGCCCAAACCCACTGTATATCGATCGCACTACGCAAAGCGTTATGCGTGCCACAAGCACACCCAATGCAGTGCAGTCATTTATATCGCGATATCCTGACCTTTTGGTGTCCAGTTTACCCCGAATTTCTTTGGCACCACGAGGTATAGTGAATATTCTTTATAATGACCGAAAATGTTGGATACCGATCATGTCACCATGAAAAGGGACAACCTGTAGTTTTTCTTTTGCTTTCTTGAAGTTACATGCGCAATATGGAGTTTCCTTGTTTCCTCAGACTTCGTGAGAAATTGGGCAATAAAATTGTGGTGGCGCTCAGACGCAACTCTGAAGCGATTACGCACGCTGCACTGGATGTGTTGTGTGCGTTGATGCAGGTACTTTTTATTTCTGATGAAATTCATAATTTTTTTTACTTTTCATTTCCAATAAACACAAAACTTTATTGGTTGATGTTCGTCTATCTTCAGCAAAGTTAAAGTTTTCTTTGTGCAATGTTTCTACTTTATTTTTGCTGATTTTTAAAAAAATGAATAATTGCAGCCGATGCACAACAACTACGAATTGCGACAAGAGCAGGTCAACAAGAACTCATTGCTTTCAAGCGAGCCATTCCTGGAACATCTGCTTGAGGTCACCGCTGCGCACGTGGTCAGTCCGTGTTGCGTTGCGCACTTGTGATTTAGATAATTTGCGACAAAAAAGTATTCGTTTTGCAAACCAGAAATATTTCCCAGTCAGTTTAATGAATGGGAATTTTGACGGATGTGATCGCGATCCCTTTTGCGCCGTAAAAAAATGTAGCAGCACAAATTCCAATCAGTAATTTCATAAGCTTATTCTCATTACGTACCAAACAGCTCACAATGTTCATTTTTGCATTGGGCTCTAACTGGGTATCGCTGTGAAAGAAGCCGTCGAAAAACGTTCTATCAGTCGCCCATAAGCATTTAGGATTTACGTTTGAACCTCGCTCTGATGTCCATTTTTTTCTGTCTTCCAACGGGATCAACGTCAATTTTTTATGAATCTCTTTCTTCCATAGAAAACCTTTCATAGAGAAAACCTTCCAAAATAATTCTTGCAGCAAAAACGGACGGGCGCGTTGGTTGTGATGAGTCTGTTGGACTTCCTCACGTACGCGTTGTGTGCGCCCTACAGTGAGACGACATCGGGGGACAAGTTTGACGCCCTGTTATCCCTGGTGGCCAACAGGGCTCGGGTGTTCTACAGGCTATTTCAGGTAGGCTTATCTGTACAGTAACCCTTTTTGTGGTTATGTCGAAGTCCTGAGAAAGTTTTGTCCGCAATTTTATATTCTTCAATAATTCCACCGACTAATCCTTGTGGTGAATATTCCTTTTAGTGACGTTAAGTAATCACGCCCGATCATATCACTAAAAGTATTTGTTTGTATTTCAGTTTCCGTCAATGACCATTGTGAAAGGGGCTGGTCTGGTGATGCGAGCCATTATTGAAGAATCTGAACTGAACACATCCAGACGTATGCAGGTAAAAGTTTCCACCAATCGCGTGAACAACGCTTGATCGTTTGTTGGTTGGTTTATTGCTCTCAATAACGCATAAAACCATGCACGTAAATTAGTGCACGCTTGATCGTTCACCGAGTATGGTATGTGTTCGTGTGGCAGCCATGTCTTTTGTTCTGTCAGGCACTAGCGCTGTCCGATGGTGCGTTCCTGAAACATCTGCACGCGGCGTTGTTCACAAATACCAAGGACATGCGACAGTTGGCAAATCGCCAATTGAGTCGACAACTGATTGCCATCTGGACAACCGACAGTCAACCGGCGATGAAGTTGATGTTGAGATGCTTGGTGGGTACCGTCCATGTTGAAAATCAGTGCCGCGCTCATGTCAAACACGTGATAACTTTTTTCCCAGTTGCCAAAATGTTTTACTGACAGGCAGACAGTGTAAAGATGTCGCAAAAAATTGTCTGTAATAAAGATATACGTAAAAATGCAGCGGCTCCAGCAGAACAAGAACGTAGGCCCGAAGACCTAAAGGAACAATTTTTCCAGCCCGTCGGCTTATTGAACTTTCTGGAATCGAAAGAGAAACCGCCGGTCAACGAAGAAGATTTGTTACTCACACGAAATAACATGGTGATGGCAGAAGTGAGTTGTTTTTCAGTTTTTGTTTTCTGTTAAAAGATTGTCTTGTATAGTTGCGGGTAAAAAAATTGTTTTTTGGAAGCACGCAAAAACCTTTTTCCAGGGCTTTGATAAATTCTTATCCCAATGCATGAAGTTACGTGGCATAGTTCCGATCACCAAGTTTGGAATGACAAAAAATCCTTTCCTTCAGAACGAAAGTGCCTCGCGGAGCAATGCGGTCACACAACAGCTGGGTGAGGTGCAAAGAATGATGGAAAAGCAGGTCGACTCGTTGCTGCAACATTGGAAATTGCGACAAGATCTGAATCTGTTCAGGAAAGATGTTGGTTTGGCTTGGGCTGATTGGCGCTTAGAAATGAAAGGTTTGGTAAATGATGTAATATGTGGGCATGTTACCAGTTAAATATGTTACCTTCTCGGATAAAACCTGGACCTGGTCCACAGAAACCGAGTTGCGTATGCCTGCACCCATATATCTTTTCGCTTCACGCACGCAATTTTTTGCTGTTTGGCCCTCCATGGCGGCTGATACTGCATTTTCCGAACTACAAAGACAATGGTCTGATGTGTTATCGAACAAAAAACGTGAAAGTGTATAGTAGAGGTCTGGTCTAGGTGTACAGTAAGTGCAGGTAATTCTGTTTCTGTGGACTGGGCCCAGTGTGCACAAAGTAAAAATCCCTTTAACGATCAGTTATGATGTCCTGGTGCATCGTGCTAGTTAATCGTTCTGTTTTTTCTTAATCACAAACCATGCAACTATAAATTCCCAGGAAAAACAACAACGTCCGGTCGTGCTACGCAAACGGCGTCAATCGGTAAAATCCGAACTCAACTGGAAGTATTTCATGTATCAATTCAATCGCGACCATTCGAAATCTGATCTCATTTGGAACCATAAAGTCGGTATTCTAGTTTTTGGTATTGTAAAATAAATTGGTTCGTAAAACAAATATTATGGTATACTTACCAATATTTGTTTACTTTCAGACAAGAGAAGAGCTTCGAGAAGCTTTGGAAGCCAAACTCCGAGCTCTAGATATGGACAAGGAGCTGGCCATGAACACAACGGTGTCTTGGAATCATCTGGAGTTTGAGGTTCAAAAACTCCTTTTTTGTGTTATTTTGGGTGGTGGTTTGTACTATTGGTAATTTTTTGGATGTAATGCGCGAAATTGTTTTGCACTGAATTTTGCAATTCAGTCTCCAAATGCCAGGTGCAATACGCGAGTTTGACGGACGAAGTGCGAATCGGTGATTATTATCTGCGGAATCTGTTGAACGAAGACGAAAAGCCTGATGCTGCACCGACACCGATTCTGAAACCGTGAGTGATCGATTGAGTGGCTGTTGTTGAGATTGATGCGCTTCTCGATGAGTTTAATCACATGAAAGACCTTTTCATTGTTTCGAATTGAGAGAATTGAATCGAATGCCCGTTGCGCACTGTGATGCCGCATTACACCTATGATTGGTTTGGTTTATTGCTCTCAATGACGCATAAAACCCATGCACGTAAATTAGTGATAGAAGCACAGTTACAAGACCGGGCGGGACAATTACGGAAATAAAAATAGTTACAACACTGGTTATAACAAAACTAGAGCAAATAAAAGCTACATAAAGCGCCAAGGAGAGAGAAAGGTAATCACGGACATCAGGACAGATCACAGGACATGTTAACAGAAACTGAAAATTATGCATTAATCCTCGTCTACGTCAAACGGCAATGCCGGGCTCAGAGGGCATATTGGTATCAATCAATCCATGTTGTCAACAGTCCAAAACAGATGGTGTGTTGATGATTGTCCGCCAATACATTGCATTGCACCTATGAACCAAAACATTTTCGCTCTCGTGTCTGCACCACGTGATGTTTGATGAAAAGGATGACACCTTTTTTGTTTCGCCAGGCAGCCATTTCCGGTGCACCATTTTACCCAGACACACACAGCTAAAATCTCTGGCACCCATTTTCAGCATCGAATTCTTCAACGAAGTCTACCACCATTTCCTGCTGTCGCACAAGTGTGCCATGCGCGTCATGTGTCTGCAAGCGATGACCATCACCTATGCCAGACATCATCTCGAAATCGGGCCATTCACTGATCTCAAACATTTGGTTGTGATGCTGGACAAGGTGTGCATTTGTACGGCGGCCCCCTTTTCTATGAGCTGTTTAAGACCTATTACGTCATAATGCCCTATTTACTGCTCAAAATAGTTATGATCCTTACCCGATCGTGTCACTAGTAGGATAGTTGACCCGTGTACATTTCGTTACTTTCCCATGTTTTAGTTTTGTAGATAGTTTTCTTCTGGAACAGTCTTTTATCTGAGATGCTCGGGTAATTTCTTACCACGTCCCTGTTGGTTGGGGGTTCACGTCAAGAAGGTCGAAAAATGTTTTTTCGGCATTTTTGACTGCTACTTGCAACAGTTGAACTTCCAATTGTCAGACACGGTAAATGAGACAGATCGTCTTCAGCTGCTTTTTCAACTAACACATCATTTTCTCTTCCATTACATTTGCAGTCACGTGATGCGCTGGAGCGTGACCATTTGCTATTGTTGCTGGCGAAATTGCTGCAGAACAAGGAGAATGTCAGACAATTCATCACGGCTGGGGGCATAGCTGCGCTGGTGGAGCTACTCTCATTGGCACATCTACATGTTACAAGGGCACCCGTGCCTAGTCAGGTTGGGGACGGAAATGGGGGTTGTGTTTTAGGCCATGTGGCCTAAATAATAGCTGTGGACATGTTTTCTTTTTTTTTTTTTTTTTTTTTTTTTTTTTTTTTTTTTTTTTTTTTTTTTTTTTTTTTTTTTTTTTTTTTTTATTAAATATTTTTTTTTTTTTTTTTTTTTTTTTTTTTTTTTTTTTTTTTTTGTTTTTTATTTGTTTTTTTTTTTTTTTTTTTTTTTGTTTTAGTTTTTTTTTTTTTTTTTTTTTTTTTTTTTTTTTTTTTTTTTTTTTTTTTTTTTTTTTTTTTTTTTTTTTTTTTTTTTTTTTTTTTTACAGACGAACGTTATCGAAGCAGCACCCGACTCGACACGTGAAGGTGCGAAGGAATGGTATTACAACGATGCGGACGGTGCCAGACAGGGACCGATTAGTTTCATGGAGGTTGGCCGTGGGACATGTTTGGAAAAAGCGATGGATATTATTTGTCTGATACGAGGAGCTTGGGTTTCGCAAAAATTTCTCTGATGGTTTTGCTCTCTCGTAAGGCATCAGTACGAACCAATCGGCATTCGCTTCGCTATCCTTTCCTGAGCAGTGGAGATATGTGACTCGAAGAAATATTCTCTCAGGCTCAGATAACAATGTAATAATAATGTGGTGCAAATAATGTAATAATTTAGTTGATTGCACAACTACGAGCTGACAATGAAGATACACAATCATTACTGGCTGGCTACTACTGGCCCTACCCTAATTTACTTCTGTCTGATATCGCAGTGATGTCACGTTTGCAGCTAAAATCTCTGTACGAATCGCACACCATCACGAATGGCACCAAATGCTGGGCGTCTGGTCTGGACGGTTGGCGTTGTGTGCCCAACATCCCGCAATTGTTGTGGACACTGGTCGTGAGCGAAAAGGGCAAATTGAATGAAAGTCAAATGGCCGTTGTGTGTCTCGACATGCTCATCACGATCTGTCAGTTCTTTCCCAGCAGGTTTGTTTGGTTGATTTAGCTTTGCTGGTTCTGTTCAGGGTCGGAGATCGGCTGGGTGCCCGACACCGACATCTGGATGAACCCGACACCGCCCTAACCCTTTATTCCCGTCGTGAAATGTTGCGCTGTGCATGGATATTTCTTGGAGTTTTTCAAACTTATGATCACGTGTCGGTGTGTGCGTTGGAAACGAAAGTTATTTTAAATGCATTCTTGTGCATGTTAGTCATGTCCATGCAGCGCTGTAACTGGAGGAGCAATTCCCCTTTGGTACAGTAGGTAGGCCGATGCTCCATCCGCATGTATTCTGTAGATAGGCTGCCAATTTAAACAAAATTTAGCAGCTGCCATAAAAGTACAAGCTACATCCAAAGTTATTTCAATCACAGTGAATGAAGTTGAGAATTCAATAATAACAGGAAACATATTTCACAGAGACGAAGACGACTGCATCGTACGTCCGTTGCCTCGCGTAAAAAAGTTCCTGTCACAACCGGCCAATCTGGCACCATTGGTGCAGCTGTTGTTGACATTCGAACCAGCCATTGTGGAACGCACTGCCACACTCATCCATGCTGTTATGCAGGTTAGCTGGTGGGGGCATTCGCTTTCTATGATCAATTCTTTCGACTGGAGTCGTTAGCATCTGAAAGCACTTCTGGAAGATTTGATCTTTCAATATGGTATGCACAACGGCGATCAATGTCTGCGACAGCGCTGTAACACGTACAGAGTTTGGCACGTGAAAATCAACAAAAGAACGCCTGTGCTAAACACGGTGCTTTTCATTTCGGTAGAAACGCGGTTGAAAAGTCCTAAAAGAATTGCCAGAGTATAGAATCAGTCACACCTCAACATTCCGACCGTTGACAATAGCAGTGTTTTATTTAGCAATTTTTATAATAATAAGAGTAGTCTAAAGCCAAAGAAATTGAAATTGTGGTGAAAAATAGAAACTCTATTATCATTGTAATTGCAGGA
>JASAMV010004376.1:0-10552 GCA_030248065.1 Rhynchonema sp. JSB1_4
CCTGGGAAAGGAAGATTGCATCACCCGGATACAGGCTAATAATTTTGACACTGAACTGAGTGAGAGAAAAGGGAACCGCGATCACGAAGTAATTAGTCTCGACTAAAATGCAGAACACCGACCTTTCAGACACGTAATAAGATCAGGCACCTCAAATACAGGCACCCAAAACGGCAGGGACCATTATTCAAATGGGGTAGCGTTGGCTCTGGGTGCGGCAGTCTGCCCCAAATGGACGCCAACATCAAAGGGACAAAATGCTTCGCGACAATATTGCTCTTCTGACCAGGGTTCATGCCAGCAACAGCAAACTGAACAAATGATGGGACGGGTTTCTGTGTTTCTTTTTTGATTTGATGTCAAGGATGAAAGTGGAAAACAGTCCAAATGCAAACGGATTAGAGCAGTTGACAAGTGGGCCTGACATTGCAACATGTTGTGTCATCTGGGGGCAACATGCGCCTCAAACAAACGGCAAATCTGGGGTTTGGCAAACGGTTTGTTTGAGGCGAGGCATGTGGAAGAAAAAATAACAGTTACGAAAATTGGCTAATTATTTGGTCGTTGATGCAAATCGTCAACACTGGTCGTCGATGCAGCCAGACCAAAACAGCCCTGAAATGAGCCTGAAAATATCTCCCATGCGACATTGGGCCGTGTTGACGATAAGTGTTGACAATGTGCGTTGACCACACGAATATAAGCCCGAAAAATGACCGAGCGTGCACTGCTGCACTGTGCTGTACACAGAAAAAAGAGGCACAGAACAGAAAAAATGCTGGTCCAAGACAACACGTCAAAAGTTGCTCTGTTGGTCCGAAACAGTGCTACGTACAGCACAGATGTGTCGTGTCGGTTTTACAATGTCGCAACAAAGTATGTTCGGAACCCCATGCCTACTTGCCGAAATTTTCCGTTTACTGCCCCGTCCAAAAACGAGGTTGCTGCTCGAAATTTTTTCAAACGGGTCCTCGGTCCTGTCCTTTGTTTCAAACAAACGGCATGAATGTAATTTTGGCAAAAAAGATGTTTCAGTCGCTCTTCGGCGCTTTTAAAATGGAAACAAATCGACATCATTAGTTATAAACAGGATTAAACATGAATTATTCCACAACAATTTAAAAATTAACGATGGAAATTCCGAACTATGTCATAGTACCACTGAATAGTGCAACTTTGGCTGCATTCAGGCGATCTGTTTGATGGAAAACCCGGTGACAGAAAAATTTTTTTGAAATCTAAGGCCCCCACCGGCTCCAGCTGAGCGCCGGGGGCTATAACTGAAAAGCTGAGGCATAACTTGAGTAAAGATCTTCTGTCAGCAGTGTCGCGACCTTTGACACTCGCAATGCACGCAATTTTAGCACGTGAATAATGGTGCGGTGCTGCATGCTCGTATCACTCAAGTTGTGTCACAAAACGATGCAGCAAACAAACAACTGATCTTGGTCGGTGACTTTTATCATGGCAAGCATACGATGCCAAAAATACACACACACACACACACACATGCAATACGCTAATACCCGACATTAAAATCGTAACAAGAAACCACGTAAAAGCTGATAATAGGTGGAATGTTTTCCAACTGAGTGGTCGCACAAACCAATAAAAACTATGAAACATCGGAATCGTATCTGGCGAAAACAAAATTTGGAATGCTCATAAAAAAGTGCGGCTGGATTTTACGTGAGGTGAGATTTATTGCCTGGGACCGGGTGAGACACTCTGCGAACAAAGCCAAAATAAAGTTAAATAATGCACACGGGGGACCACAAAATTATCGAGTGAAGTTTCAAAGTCCGGGAATCAAAAATAAAATTAAAAAATAAAGTGCAGCTATGTACAAAAAAAACCATGAAAATCATCAAAAATAAGGCAGTACCGCCGTAGCTGCACCCAGTTGTTGTGCTGTGGAATGGAAGTTTTTGAACGAACATACCAGGCAAGAGGAGCAAAAACTGAGCTTCTGTCGAAAGAATAAAAAAACATTTAAAACACGTTAAAATGGAAGATTAAATACATTTTGTCATATGGCAGACAATTTGCAGATACAGTATGTATGTTCTCAAAATGATCACACTCACAAACAGCGTGTTATTGCAGAGATGATATTGCAGCATTGCAGGTAGAAAAACAAAATCATCAGAATTGCGCCAACTTTGCAACGTTTCAATTTGCTAAATCACTGAGTTAAATAAAATAAAAAAACGTCAGATTCGAAAGAAATAGACCGATCACATCGCGCAGTGCAGTTTGTGATCACCGACGACTGTGCTGGTGCCCGCGTGCCTCGCGCAAATCAACGCCACGGCGACCAGGCACGCCAGCAGGACCGTGCCTGAAATTCAGGGTAGGGTTACGGCATGATTGAATGGAATTGTCTTGCGTCGAACACCAATGCCATGCGTATGCATACGTGAATGCGTTGCGTTGGACAAGCGATCACGCTACTTCTATGTTTGAGCAGTAATGTTCAGGGACTTATGAATGAAGACAGCATGAATTTCAGCTTTTGGTGCAAAAGTTCGTCCCAGACCATCACTCAAAATTGGACTTTTGTTGGCGACCTCATCAGAAGTGCACCAGATCGATCCAGCCGGCCGAAATAGTCTTCAATATTCTTTTTGGTCTAGCGATTACCAACATTTCTACATACTTGTGCCAAAAAAATCTTTATGTTTTCCCCCCTGAAATTCAGGTCCACCAAAACACACTAACCGAGCACAGCCATTAAAGCACCGAACGTGATTGGCGACAGACAGAATGCGGACACGTCCCTGTTGTAGGCAAAGTTTGTGACATGCGGTCGCAGCGCCAACAATCTGCCGTTTAGACTGTCGCTGTGCAGAGTTGATGCATGTTCGCTTGGCACATCGGCCAGGGGTTGGTCATCTGTGAAGAGAATTTTTTGTTAAAGGGTGTGTCGGACGTCTCCTAACAACCTATTTTTGTGTGGAACGGAAGGACAGCACCGAGTTGAGATTGTTTGTAAGAAACTGAGTCTTCTAAATTCCTGAATTGCGAAATCGAATTGGGTCACCTTTGGACTAAAATCAATTACCGGCGCAAGTTCGGTTTACTCCATTCAATCATGCCGGACTGAGACATGAAGCTCGTTGATTTTATCCGAAAGTTCTAACTTTATGGATTTCGCGATTTAGCAAGTTGGAAATAATATGCGGCTTTTATTGTAAATAATATCAACCGGGGTGCTGTCTTTCATTTCCACCAAAGAAAATGGGGCGTCAGCTGAAAGGTGGGATCACAGAATACATCTTACTTGAACAGGAATAAAAATCTGCAAAAATTAAGTATGAAACTCACTGAGCGGACTGTCAATGTCAAAGATTGTGATCGATTCAGTGAACACGTCGAAGTTGCTTCCATCGGCAGCTTGGGATCCTTCGTTAACGCTACGTTTGCCACGAATTGGCTCGGCGCATGTGTCAGATGTGCGCTGACAAAAATTAACAAGTTTCCTCGTGCTTATTTGTTTTTCGAACGACATCGTCATTCATGGGTCACACACAACCACGAGAGAAAGGACACAACAGGGGAAAGAAAAAAAAAGAAAAAAAAAAAAAGAATGGGGGGCTCAGTGGTTAATAAAAAATTTTTTTATTCAAACCCCATTTTTTAAAAAAATTTTTTTTGTGACACTCAAGACGGTAAATTTGGGTGAAACTATTGCCTCTTGGTACACGACCAATGCAAATATGTGACAAACAGTGTAAATATAGAGTGAATATCACACCGAATCACTGCTTTCGGGTCTGTTGCATGGATAAATGCATGCCCACCCAGTCACATGTACATGTGTAATCATATGAGAGGCCATGTGAGTGTGTGCACTATGTCTAGATGCCACAAAACAACGATTATGGCACCCAATACACCCATGGTAGGGTCGGGTGATGTTAACAGTAGCAATTTTTATGCAAAAAATAGCACTTTTAGAGCAAAAAAATAGAGAAATTTTCGAATTTTGAAATAATAAAAAAAAAATTTTTTTTTAACTTTTGGAACGATTTTTTTTTTTTTTTTAATTTTTTTTTTAATAAAAAAAAATTTTTTTTTTAAAAAACCACTGGACCAGCCGCCACACTCTGCACAAAATTTTGTCCCGCTGCGTGCCGACACGCGCGATTGCGGGCAAGTTGTTGTTGAAATATCTGTCAAAACGTGCCTTCCCTTTTTTTCACCAAAACTGGGTCAGGGCCCAAACGTTACTAAGGAGGTTATCGGGAAACTTTCGTTCAAACCAGACAGCTGTTTCTTCTTTTCAACCTGACGACAGTAACTGTGCAGTCTTCGGTTGCGCACGATGATATTCGACAAGGTGATGTCAACAGTAGCAATTTTTATGCAAAAATAGCACCTTTAGAGCAAAAAATAGAGAAATTTTCGAATTTTGAAATAATAAAAGAAAATTTTTTTTAACTTTTGGAACGAATTTTTAAAAAAAAAATTTTGTTTAATAAAAAAAAAATTTTTTTTAACCACTGGGTGTAGTGCCAAGATAGCACCAGCAAACCTCAGTAAGCTTTACACCCGGGCATGTTAGCATTCCGAGTTTCATTTCAACAGAGAAACTGTACTTAAAAATGCCTAATGGACCCAAATATAAGAAGGCGTCCAAATTTGCTAATAACTTTAAATGACAATATAAATAATTTACCTCGCAGACATTACCCTCCTTGAGCGTGAGTCTGATTTGGCATGGAAGAACAGCGATGGTGATCGGCGAATTTGACACCATCGATCCCTGCCACCCACAAGATCGTCCGAGTACTGAGGTTGGTGAGCAGAAATCTGGGGAAAATTTTTTAAATTTGTAAATTTTCCCAGATGGTATTTTTAAAAATTTCCAGAAAAATTTTCAAAAAAATTCTATCACCAAACCTGTCGTTGGACACCATTCTCATCGAGCAGTTGAGCCTTCTTGCCCTGGCCGTTGTCCACGACGCAACTGTCACGGTCATGCAGAAGATACCATCTGAAATGGTTCGGTTACGGTATAAGGTCGCTGGCGGGCGTCAGTGCCTTGATATTATTCACACGTGTAGTCATACCGCGACAGGGACTGGGAATTTTTCTAGGTCCAAGATTCCAGTTCCCAGTGTTCCCGGCGCCGAACCGGACTTGGGTCTGGGAGTTTTTCGTTGCACTCAAGCTATACTCTGGCAATTCTTTCGGGGAACTTTTCACCGCGTTGCCTGATCCGTAAAGCCCACGCGTATGGACGACACGGACCGCTATGGCCAGTACGCCATGCGCTTTCGTCAGCCGCGTTTGAAAGTTTCTCCCAAAAGAATTGTCAGAGTATATGTTGGGCGACGTTTGTCCGTCCCTCTCCGCCACAGATTTTCACAGAAATTTCTAAAGTCCCAGTTCTCAGTGTGCATGAGCACCGGGACTGGACCATCTTGACATACATATGTAGAAACAAATTAGTTCCCAGTTCCCGGCGACATGTGCTGCAAAGCAACCACGCTACTTTATCTCTTGCCTGTCCATGAATGCGAGCACGGATCGAGGGATCAGGTGCCCATTGGCTGGTTGTTTATAGAAGAACGCTAACGGCAGATTTGCGACAAAAAACGTCGTTTAGAAATAAACATTCATTGAACAGAATGTTTCACCATAAAAAGGGTGGACTTAAAAACCCATCCCCTTCCAACCAGCAAGATTGCTTTCCTCACACTCTCGCAGACCATTTTGTATACCATCTGACCACATTTGCGACCGAACCGGTGCACCATTAGCGCACCGTCGAGGCTTCGGCACGGGGCACGGCACATTTTGCGGATGGTTTGCGTAAATTGACTGGAAATTTGGAAGAATTTTTGAAGGAGTTTCAAAAATATTAAGTTTGTCTGGGAGAATTAAGGAGGTTTAATTTTAGTTTGGGCTCTCACGGCTCGATTGGGGATATTTTAAAGAGGGAGGAGGGGGGGAGGAAGAAATGAGACTATGATTTTTTTTTTAGATAAAAAGGAACATAAAACAGGTGGCCAAGAAATCCAGGTTGTTCAATTCCATCAGCAAGCTGTACCCCAGCAGGCCTTTTCGTGGGTTTTCCCTTCCTCCACGTTAAGAAAGAGAATTGGGGGTTTTCCAAAAATGTGCGCAACAAACGATCAAAATAAAGTAAATAATTAAAATCTATAACGCGATTCAAAAACAAAATTTAGGAGCAAAATAATTCGGCTAATTTTTTTATTAGACGGAGGGATGAGTCCGGGAGGACTATAAAAAAGACAAAAGCGGAGGGTGTATTTGTAAGTAAAAATCAGTTTTCTTAGGATTTTTAATTTTGGAACGAATAATGACCAGAACTAGGTTAAGTTTCATAACTCTTAGTAAGTTTGGGCTGAAGTTTTGGTGAAAAGGAAGGCAGTTTGAAGATTAAAATACTTGCCCATCCGGTGTCTGCACGCAGCGGGACAAAATTTTGTGCAGAGTGTGGCGCTGTCCAGTGGTTTTTTAAAAAATATTTTTTTTTATTAAAAAAAAAAATTAAAAAAAAAAAAAAATTCGTTCCAAAAGTTAAAAAAAAAATTTTTTTTTTTATTTATTTCAAAATTCGAAAATTTCTCTATTTTTTTTTGCTCTAAAAGTGCTATTTTTTGCATAAAAATTGCTACTGTTAACATCACCCGACCCTACCATGGGTGTATTGGGTGCCATAATCGTTGTTTTGTGGCATCTAGACATAGTGCACACACTCACATGGCCTCTCATATGATTACACATGTACATGTGACTGGGTGGGCATGCATTTATCCATGCAACAGACCCGAAAGCAGTGATTCGGTGTGATATTCACTCTATATTTACACTGTTTGTCACATATTTGCATTGGTCGTGTACCAAGAGGCAATAGTTTCACCCAAATTTACCGTCTTGAGTGTCACAAAAAAAATTTTTTTAAAAAATGGGGTTTGAATAAAAAAATTTTTTTATTAACCACTGACTACACCCATGGAATGCACGATGTTTCGGTTCGAAAAACAAATAAGCACGAGGAAACTTGTTAATTTTTGTCAGCGCACATCTGACACATGCGCCGAGCCAATTCGTGGCAAACGTAGCGTTAACGAAGGATCCCAAGCTGCCGATGGAAGCAACTTCGACGTGTTCACTGAATCGATCACAATCTTTGACATTGACAGTCCGCTCAGTGAGTTTCATACTTAATTTTTGCAGATTTTTATTCCTGTTCAAGTAAGATGTATTCTGTGATCCCACCTTTCAGCTGACGCCCCATTTTCTTTGGTGGAAATGAAAGACAGCACCCCGGTTGATATTATTTACAATAAAAGCCGCATATTATTTCCAACTTGCTAAATCGCGAAATCCATAAAGTTAGACTTTCGGATAAAATCAACGACTTCATGTCTCAGTCCGGCATGATTGAATGGAGAAACCGAACTTGCGCCGTAATTGATTTTAATCCAAAGGTGACCCAATCGATTTCGCAATTCAGGAATTTAGAAACAGTTTCTTACAAACAATCTCAACCGGTGCTGTCCTTCCGTTCCACACAAAAATAGGTTGTTAGGAGACGTCCGACACACCCTTTAACAAAAAATTCTCTTCACAGATGACCAACCCCTGGCCGAGTGCCAAGCGACATGCATCAACTCTGCACAGCGACAGTCTAAACGGCAGATTGTTGGCGCTGCGACCGCATGTCACAAACTTTGCCTACAACAGGACGTGTCCGCATTCTGTCTGTCGCCATCACGTTCGGTGCTTTAATGGCTGTGCTCGGTTAGTGTGTTTTGGTGGACCTGAATTTCAGGGGGGAAAACATAAAGATTTTTTTGGCACAAGTATGTAGAAATGTTGGTAATCGCTAGACCAAAAAGAATATTGAAGACTATTTCGGCCGGCTGGATCGATTGGTGCATTTCTGATGAGCCGCCACAAAAGTCCAATTTTGAGTGAGGGTCTGGGACGAACTTTTGCACCAAAAGCTGAAATTCATGCTGTCTTCATCCATAAGTCCCTGAACATTACTGCTCAAACATAGAAGTAGCGGATCGCTTGTCCAACGCAACGCATTCACGTATGCATACGCATGGCATCGGTGTTCGACGCAAGACAATTCCATTCCCTCACTGCCGTAACCCTCCCTGAATTTCAGGCACGGTCCTGCTGGCGTGCCTGGTCGCCGTGGCGTTGATTTGCGCGAGGCACGCGGGCACCAGCACAGTCGTCGGTGATCACAAACTGCACTGCGCGATGTGATCGGGTCTACCTCTTTCGAATCTTACGTTTTTTTATTTTCCCACTTAGTGATTTAGCAAATTGAAACGTTGCAAAGTTGGCGCAATTCTGATGATTTTGTTTTTCTACCTGCAATGCTGCAATATCATCTCTTGCAATAACACGCTGTTTGTGAGTGTGATCATTTTGAGAAAATACATACTGTATTCTGCAAATTGTCTGCCATATGACAAAATGTATTTAATCTTCCATTTTAACTTCTTTTTAATGTTTTTTTATTCTTTCCACAGAAGCTCAGTTTTTTGCTCCTCTTGCCTGGTATGTTCGTTCAAAAACTTCCATTCCACAGCACAACAACTGGGTGCAGCTACGGCGGTACTGCCTTATTTTTGATTATTTTCATGGTTTTTTTTGTACATAACTGCACTTTATTTTTTAATTTTGTTTTTGATTCCCGGACTTTGAAACTTCACTCGATAATTTTGTGGTCCCCCGTGTGCATTATTTAACTTTATTTTGGCTTTGTTCGCAGAGTGTCTCACCCGGTCCCAGGCAATAAATCTCACCTCACGTAAAATCCAGCCGCACTTTTTTATGAGCATTCCAAATTTTGTTTTCGCCAGATACGATTCCGATGTTTCATAGTTTTTATTGGTTTGTGCGACCACTCAGTTGGAAAACATTCCACCTATTATCAGCTTTTACGTGGTTTCTTGTTACGATTTTAATGTCGGGTATTAGCGTATTGCATGTGTGTGTGTGTGTGTGTGTATTTTTGGCATCGTATGCTTGCCATGATAAAAGTCACCGACCAAGATCAGTTGTTTGTTTGCTGCATCGTTTTGTGACACAACTTGAGTGATACGAGCATGCAGCACCGCACCATTATTCACGTGCTAAAATTGCGTGCATTGCGAGTGTCAAAGGTCGCGACACTGCTGACAGAAGATCTTTACTCAAGTTATGCCTCAGCTTTTCAGTTATAGCCCCCGGCGCTCAGCTGGAGCCGGTGGGGGCCTTAGATTTCAAAAAATATTTTTCTGTCACCGGGTTTTCCATCAAACAGATCGCCTGAATGCAGCCAAAGTTGCACTATTCAGTGGTACTATGACATCGTTCGGAATTTCCATCGTTAATTTTTAAATTGTTGTGGAATAATTCATGTTTAATCCTGTTTATAACTAATGATGTCGATTTGTTTCCATTTTAAAAGCGCCGAAGAGCGACTGAAACATCTTTTTTGCCAAAATTACATTCATGCCGTTTGTTTGAAACAAAGGACAGGACCCGTTTGAAAAAAATTTTGAGCAGCAACCTCGTTTTTGGACGGGGCAGTAAACGGAAAATTTCGGCAAGTGGGCATGGGGTTCCGAACATACTTTTTTGCTACATTGTAAAACCGACACGACACATCTGTGCTGTACGTAGCACTGTTTCGGACCAACAGAGCAACTTTTGACGTGTTGTCTTGGACCAGCATTTTTTTCTGTTCTGTGCCTCTTTTTTCTGTGTACAGCACAATGCAGCAGTGCACGCTCGGTCATTTTTCGGGCTTATATTCGTGTGGTCAACGCACATTGTCAACACTTATCGTCAACACGGCCCAATGTCGCATGGAGATATTTTCAGGCTCATTTCAGGGCTGTTTTGGTCTGGCTGCATCGACGACCAGTGTTGACGATTTGCATCAACGACCAAATAATTAGCCAATTTTCGTGACTGTTATTTTTTCTTCCACATGCCTCGCCTTGAGCAAACCGTTTGCCAAACCCCAGATTTGCCGTTTGTTTGAGGCGCATGTTGCCCCAGATGACACAACGTGTTGTAATGTCAGACCCCTTGTCAACTGCTCTAATCCGTTTGCATTTGGACTGTTTTCCACTTCATCCTTGACATCAAATCAAAAAAGAAACACAGAAACCCGTCCCATCATTTGTTCAGTTTGCTGTTGCTGGCATGAACCCTGGTCAGAAGAGCAATATTGTCGCGAAGCATTTTGTCCCTTTGATGTTGGCGTCCCGTTGGGGCAGACTGCCACACCGAGAGCCAACGCTACCCGATTTGAATAATGGTCCCTGCCGTTTTGGGTGCCTGTATTTGGGGTGCCTGATCTTATTACGTGTCTGAAAGGTCGGTGTTCTGCATTTTAGTCGAGACTAATTACTTCGTGATCGCGGTTCCCTTTTCTCTCACGACGTCAGTTCTGTGTCATATTTATTAGCCTGTATCCGGGTGATGCAACCTTCCTTTCCCAGGGACAAACCTGCACAAGTTTTCCCTGCCAGATCGCTTTTTCTTATCTTTTTTTACTCCT
>JASAMV010004377.1:0-98344 GCA_030248065.1 Rhynchonema sp. JSB1_4
AATGATCTACTGTTGGCCGCGGAGGAATTTCGTGCAAGAAAGAATGAAAGTGAACGTTTCTAATGACAATTTGCCACTTCTAATAGACACGCTGTCTCGTGAAACCGTCGCCGGGGAATCCGATTTCGTTCTGCGTTTTCATCACAGTAACCCCACCAATCTGCAATTTGTCATTTAGTCCATGTGCCATGCCAATCCGGTTCCGAACAAGCAACGGGACCGGTACCCCTATCTGGTCTATTCAGTGGGTAAGTGATGTGGGAACCGGCCAGTGTTGCCCGGTGCAGCGCCTCGCGCGAAAGAGGCGAGCGAGAGTCTCCACCTCCGCCAGAGTCCGAGCTTCCGAGACGCGCTCTCTCGTGAACGGTTGTTGGCAAGCTTTTCACTTTTCACGTTTGGCGCTTTGTTTTTCATTAATAGAAACACCCACCAATCTAAACTTTGCCATTTTAGTCTATGTGCCATGCTAACTGGGTTCCGAACAAGCAACGTACCCGATCACGTCTGGTCGGGTTCCAATGGATGGCTTATGCTGGAGGGGCCCTGTCCGGCCCCGGAATAAATCGTGCAAAAAAATGAGTGAACGTTTTCAATGATATTCTGCCAATCAACTAGGACACGCCGTCAAAGTTCAACGTCAAAGTTCACCATCAAACACAGCAGTTCAAAGTTACATGCCTCCAGCTCACGGCGGCTGGCGCAGTGGACCGCGCCCCCCCCCCCGAAGGGTCATCTGTGACGGAGTTGTCGTGCGCCGTCGGACGCTTTTCTCGCCAAGGGATTTAACGCAAGCGTTTTAGAAGTAAATTTCCTTGTTTTGTGAATTTCTTCACTCTGTGGTGTCTAAATAACGTTTCGATCTCCAACCGCAGTTAAACTTTTTTGGACCGCCGTTGGTGATCGCCTCGTTATTTATTTACCTCTGATCCGAAATTCGTAAAACTCTGAAATTTACTTCTAAAAAAGTTACGTTAAAAATCCCTTAAAATAATATTATGGCGAGAAAAAAAAAGCATCCAACCACGCTCAACAACTCGTCACAGATGACCCTTCGTTTAGAAAATCTCGTCCACTGCGCCAGCCAGCGTGAGCTCCATCTGACTTTGAACTGCTGTGTGTGACGACGATGTGTGAAGGCGAACTTTGACGTTGAGCTTGACATTGAGCTTGACTTTGTTTTGTGAATTCAAGCCAATGTGCCTGTGGGACTTAAGCCACACGGTGTCGTGCTTTGTGCTTTGTTTGTGTGCTTTTTGCTTTTCATCATAGAAACACCCACCCACCCTGCACTTTGCCATTTAGTCTATGTGCCATGCAAATCCCGGTTCCTAACAAGCAGGAGTACCCGATCACTTTGGGCGATTCAATGGGTGGTGATGCGCGACTCGTCGCTGTTGGCCGGCGGACTAAATCGTGCAAAAAAGATGAGTGAACGCTTTTAATGATACTCTGTCCATCAACTAGACGCGCCTTCTCGTGAACGGTTGTCTGGCAATCTCTAGAATTTTAAGGTTGTGCTTTGCTTTTCATCATAGAAACACCCACCAATCTGCACTTTGTAAGTTTGTAGTCCATGTGCCATGATGTTTCGTGCTGACGTTGCATTACGCGCACGAGCCAGCAAAATGTCACTGTCCAGCCGACCCAAGCTTCGGGCCACTGAAAAAAACGCGGAAAGCGAAAAGCGGAAAGTTTTTTCAGCGTAGTCATCATTCCACAGCGCAAACCAAACAGGTTCTGAAACATTTTGTTTGAGCATCACTGCGGTCTAGGCCCGTGGTTAAGGAATTGCTGTTGTGCTGAACTTTTCGCTTTCCGCGTTTGTCTGAGTGCGGCCCAACTGGTCTCGACGAAAACCGACGCCAACGCGACGTATAATAAAGACGGAGCTTCAAACGTTTTGTTCAGTTTCCTTCGCAAACACAGTTTAGCATGATTTCACAGTGCTCAACAGCTGGGCGTGGAGATACTCGACCTACAGTTCCGAACCAGCAGCAGTCACAATTTGTGAGGGTACACATTTGAAGACGTTGTGAGGTGAAGCTAGCAGTGATTCACTGCTTTTTGGGCAGAGAACTGAGAATTAGTTGACTACATATACATATGCACAGACGTACCGGAGTTTTCCACATAAATCCTGGGTAACCGGCAAATTGGTGAAAAAATGGCCCCACTCACAGGAAACAAAAAAATTGAATTGGAAACGTTTCCACTTGCAGCCCCCGCGGACTTTTTATGCGTAAGATTGATTTTCAACATGGTAGGAACATTAGAACAGTGTTTTGACGTTGCGGCTATATGTATTTCAGCGTGCTTAAAAGTATGATCCTAAAAGTATGAGCATCTTATCATCGAAACATGGTGTGGCAAGCGAGAAACCACAGAAAAGTATATTGATATTTGGGCCGCTCATATATGTACTGCCTTGAACAATTTGGCAACTTACTGTAGGTTAAAAAGCTGATGTTTTGGGCTGATGGAGAAGAAATAGTACATCCAATTAGAACCCGGGGGCCTCAGAGCGGCAACTTTTCCACTTAGAGTCCCAGAGGGCTCTGATCGGGGGGGCGAGCTTTTATGTGAAAAAAATCCTGTGTATACAGTATGTCATGCTGTGTTGCGCCGTAACTGGTTTCTCCACGGTTTCCCCACTGCGGATTTGTCATAGGTTGCGTGCTTCTGCAGCAAAACTTCAAGGAATAACGGAAAAGATCTTTTATCAAGTCTCTTCGAAAGCAGCTGCAACGAATTGGTCCGATACACGTTTGGTTTGCGTCAGTATCAGATACATGTGTATGTTGCGCTGAGAAGTTGTTTGTTTGGTTGTTGGCAGGGTTGGGCAAAAAAAAAATTTTTTTTAAAGTTTTTTCGGGGGAACAAAATGTTCTAAAACGTCCAAAAATGGCCTTTTTGGGGGCTATTTTTTGTCATTTTTTCTCAAGGGTCGAAAAATTTTCTTCACAAAATCACCGTTGGGGCATGTATTTGGTACCTAAGATACCCCAAATGATGTTACTATACCTCCCCTTGATACATGAGACACAGTATGCATGTGCCTACATGGTACTTCGATGTCATACCCCATCAGGTCGGTCGTATACGACTGATTCAGCTGCCCGACAAGTATTTCTGCAGCTTATATTCTCAATTCTGTGTGGTTTATGAGTGAATCTTTCTTATTCGGCCACAAACTGTTGTGTCCGATACCACAGAGCAGCAATCATCGGTCCATATCAAGCACAGACTGTTGGATCGTACCGAAATGACGTAAACACCCTTGATAAGTGATGCAAACCAAGTCACAAAAGTGACTTGTCAATTAAAGTTGCATTTTTTCGCGATTTTGCGCGTTTTTTAGGCAAATTTGGTAAAATTTCCCCGAATCTCAGACTTTTTAAAAAAACTTGTTTAAAAAAAAATTTTTTTTCCAACCCTGGTTGTTGGTGTTTTATTCAGTGAAGTGCACTAAGGTATTTTGCCTGAGATGTTATTGAAAATTATCACTCATCACAACATACACATGTATCTGATACTGACGCAAACCAAACGTGTATCGGACCAATTCGTTGCAGCTGCTTTCGAAGAGACTTGATCACAACATCTTTTCCGTTATTCCTTGAAGTTTTGCTGCAGAAGCACGCAAATTATGACAAATCCGCAGTGGGGAAACCGTGGAGAAACCAGTTACGGCGCAACACAGCATGACATACTGTATACACAGGATTTTTTCACATAAAAGCTCGCCCACCCGAATAGAGCCCTCTGGGACTCTAAGTGGAAAATTTGCCGCTTGAGGCCCCCGGGTTCTAATTGGATGTACTATTTCTTCTCCATCAGCCCAAAACATCAGCTTTTTAACCTACAGTAAGTTGCCAAATTGTTCAAGGCAGTACATATATGAGCGGCCCAAATATCAATATACTTTTCTGTGGTTTCTCGCTTGCCACACCATGTTTCGATGATAAGATGCTCATACTTTTAGGATCATACTTTTAAGCACGCTGAAATACATATAGCCGCAACGTCAAAACACTGTTCTAATGTTCCTACCATGTTGAAAATCAATCTTACGCATAAAAAGTCCGCGGGGGCTGCAAGTGGAAACGTTTCCAATTCAATTTTTTTGTTTCCTGTGAGTGGGGCCATTTTTTCACCAATTTCCGGTTACCCAGGATTTATGTGGAAAACTCCGGTACGTCTGTGTATATGTATATGTAGTCAACTAATTCTCAGTTCATTGCCCAAAAAGCAGTGAATCACTGCAAGCTTCACCTCACAACGTCTTCAAATGTGTACCCTCACAAATTGTGAGTCCTGCTGGTTCGGAACTGTAGGTCGAATATCGCCAACGCCCAGCTGTTGACACTCTGAATCATGCTAAACTGTGTTTCGAAGAAACTGAACAAACGTTTGAAGCTCCATCTTTATTATACGTCGCGTTGGCGTCGGTTTTCGTCGAGACCAGTTGGGCCGCACTCAGACAAACGCGGAAAGCGAAAAGTTCAGCACAACAGCAACTCCTTAACCACGGGCCTAGACCGCAGTGATGCTCAAACAAAATGTTTCAGAAGCTGTTTGGCGTGCGCTGTGGATGATGACTACGCTGAAAAACTTTTCGCTTTTCGCTTTTCGCGTTTGTCTGAGGGCGGCCTTGAAGTTTGGGTCGCCTGGACAGTGACATTTTGCTTGCTCGTGCGCGTAATGCAACGTCAGCACGAAACATCATGGCACATGGACTAAATGACAAAGTGCAGATTGGTGGGTGTTTCTATGATGAAAAGCAAAGCACAACCTTAAAATTGTAAAGATTGCCAACAACCGTTCACGAGACGGCGTGTCTAGTTGATTGACAGAATATCATTAAAAGCGTTCACTCATCTTTTTTGCACGATTTATTCCGCCGGCCAACAGTGACGAGTCCCGCATCACCACCCATTGAATCGACCAACGTGATCGGGTACGTTGCTTGTTCGGAACCGGGTTGGCATGGCACATAGACTAAATGGCAAAGTGCAGATTGGTGGGTGTTTCTATGATGAAAAGCAAAAAGCACACAAACAAAGCACAAAGCACGAGACCGCGTGTCTAGTTGATTGGCACATTGGCTTGAATTCACAAAACAAAGTCAAGCTCAATGTCAAGCTCAACGTCAAAGTTCGCCGTCACACATATGGTCACACACAGCAGTTCAAAGTCAGATGGAGCTCACGCTGGCTGGCGCAGTGGACGAGATTTTCTAAACGAAGGGTCATCTGTGACGAGTTGTTGAGCGTGGTTGGATGCTTTTCTCGCCATAATATTATTTTAAGGATTTAACGTAAGCGTTTTAGAAGTAAATTTCAGAGTTTTACGAATTTCTGATCAGAGGTAAATAAATAACGAGGCGATCACCAACGGCGGTGCAAAAAAGTTTAACTGCGGTTGGAGATCGAAGCGTTATTTCAACACCACCGGTCAGAAATTCGCAAAACTCGGAAATTTACTTCTAAAACGCTTGCGTTAAATCCTTGGCGAGAAAAGCATCCAACCACGCACAACAACTCGTCACAGATGACCCTTCGTTTAGAAAACCGCGTCCACTGCGCCAGCCACCGTGAGCTCGAAACATGTGACTTTGAACTGCTGTGTTTGATGGTGAACTTTGACGTTGAACTTTGACGGCGTGTCTAGTTGATTGGCAGAATATCATTAAAAACGTTCACTCATCTTTTTTGCACGATTTATTCCGCCGGCCAACAGTGACGAGTCCCGCATCACCATCCATTGAATCGACCAACGTGATCGGGTACGTTGCTTGTTCGGAACCGGATTGGCATGGCACATAGACTAAAATGGCAAAGTGCAGATTGGTGGGTGTTTCTATAATGAAAAACAAAGCACAAAGTTGAAAAGTGAAAAGCTTGCCAACAACCGTTCACGAGACGGCGTGTCTAGTTAAATTGGCACAATGTCAGTAAAAACTGTCACTCGTCTTTTTGCACGATTTATTGCACCGGCCAACACTGACAAGTCCCACATCACTACCCACTGAATCGACCAATGTGATCAGGTCCGTTGCTTGTTCGGAACCGGATTGGCATGGCACATGGACTAAATGACAAATTGCAGATTGGTGGGCGTTACTGTGATGAATGAAAAGTAAAACGCAAGGTTGAGAAGTGAAAAGCTTGCCAGCAACCGTTCACGAGACGGCGTGTCTAGTTGATTGGCAGAATATCATTAGAAACGTTCACTCATCTTTCTTGCACGATTTATGCCGCCGGCCAACAGTGATGAGTCCCGCATCACCACCCATTGAATCTACCAACTAATCGGGTACGTTTCTTGTTCGGAACCGGTTGGCATGGCACATGGACTAAATGATAAATTGCAGATTGGTGGGCGTTACTGTGATGAATGAAAAGTAAAACGCAAGGTTGAAAAGTGAAAAGCTTGCCAACAACCGTTCACGAGACGGCGTGTCCAGTTGATTGGCAGAATATCACTAAAAACGTTCATCTTTTTTGCACGATTTATTCCGCCGGCCAACAGTGATGCGTCCCACATCACTACTCACACTGAATCGACCAATGTGATTGGGTACGTTGCTTGTTCGGAACCGGATTGGCATGGCACATGGACTAAATGATAAATTGCAGATTGGTGGGAGTCACTGTAATGAATGAAAAGTAAAACGCAAGGTTGAAAAGTGAAAAGCTTGCCAACAACCGTTCACGAGACGGCGTGTCTAGTTGATTGGCAGAATATCATTAAAAACGTTCGCTCATCTTTCTGCTCGATTTATTGCACCGGCCAACACTGACGAGTCCCACATCACTACTCACACTGAATCGACCAATGTGATTGGGTACGTTGCTTGTTCGGAACCGGATTGGCATGGCACATGGACTAAATGATAAATTGCAGATTGGTGGGCGTTACTGTGATGAATGAAAAGTAAAACGCAAGGTTGAAAAGTGAAAAGCTTGCCAACAACCGTTCACGAGACGGCGTGTCTAGTCGATTGGCAGAATATCATTAAAAACGTTCACTCATCTTTTTTGCACGATTTATGCCGCCGGCCAACAGTGATGCGTCCCGCATCACCACCCATTGAATCTACCAACTAATCGGGTACGTTGCTTGTTCGGAACCGGTTGGCATGGCACATGGACTAAATGATAAATTGCAGATTGGTGGGCGTTACTGTGATGAATGAAAAGTAAAACGCAAGGTTGAAAAGTGAAAAGCTTGCCAACAACCGTTCACGAGACGGCGTGTCTAGTTAAATTGGCACAATGTCAGTAAAAACTGTCACTCGTCTTTTTGCACGATTTATTGCACCGGCCAACACTGACAAGTCCCACATCACTACCCACTGAATCGACCAATGTGATCAGGTCCGTTGCTTGTTCGGAACCGGTTGGCATGGCACATGGACTAAATGATAAATTGCAGATTGGTGGGCGTTACTGTGATGAATGAAAAGTAAAACGCAAGGTTGAAAAGTGAAAAGCTTGCCAACAACCGTTCACGAGACGGCGTGTCCAGTTGATTGGCAGAATATCACTAAAAACGTTCATCTTTTTTGCACGATTTATTCCGTCGGCCAACAGTGATGCGTCCCGCATCACCACCCATTGAATCCATCAACTAATCGGGTACGTTGCTTGTTCGGAACCGGTTGGCATGGCACATGGACTAAATGATAAATTGCAGATTGGTGGGCGTTACTGTGATGAATGAAAAGTAAAACGCAAGGTTGAAAAGTGAAAAGCTTGCCAGCAACCGTTCACGAGACGGCGTGTCTAGTTGATTGGCAGAATATCATTAAAAACGTTCACTCATCTTTTTTGCACGATTTATGCCGCCGGCCAACAGTGATGCGTCCCGCATCACCGCCCATTGAATCTACCAACTAATCGGGTACGTTGCTTGTTCGGAACCGGTTGGCATGGCACATGGACTAAATGATAAATTGCAGATTGGTGGGCGTTACTGTGATGAATGAAAAGTAAAACGCAAGGTTGAAAAGTGAAAAGCTTGCCAACAACCGTTCACGAGACGGCGTGTCTAGTTGATTGGCAGAATATCATTAAAAACGTTCACTCATCTTTTTTGCACGATTTATGCCGCCGGCCAACAGTGATGCGTCCCGCATCACCACCCATTGAATCTACCAACTAATCGGGTACGTTGCTTGTTCGGAACCGGTTGGCATGGCACATGGACTAAATGATAAATTGCAGATTGGTGGGCGTTACTGTGATGAATGAAAAGTAAAACGCAAGGTTAAAAAGTGAAAAGCTTGCCAACAACCGTTCACGAGACGGCGTGTCTAGTTGATTGGCAGAATATCATTAAAAACGTTCATCTTTTTTGCACGATTTATTCCGCCGGCCAACAGTGATGAGTCCCGCATCACACCCATTGAATCGACCAACTAATCGCGTACGTTGCTTGTTCGGAACCGGTTGGCATGGCACATGGACTAAATGATAAATTGCAGATTGGTGGGCGTTACTGTGATGAATGAAAAGTAAAACGCAAGGTTGAAAAGTGAAAAGCTTGCCAACAACCGTTCACGAGACGGCGTGTCTAGTTGATTGGCAGAATATCATTAAAAACGTTCATCTTTTTTGCACGATTTATTCCGCCGGCCAACAGTGATGAGTCCCGCATCACACCCATTGAATCGACCAACTAATCGGGTACGTTGCTTGTTCGGAACCGGTTGGCATGGCACATGGACTAAATGATAAATTGCAGATTGGTGGGCGTTACTGTGATGAATGAAAAGTAAAACGCAAGGTTGAAAAGTGAAAAGCTTGCCAACAACCGTTCACGAGACGGCGTGTCTAGTTGATTGGCAGAATATCATTAAAAACGTTCATCTTTTTTGCACGATTTATTCCGCCGGCCAACAGTGATGAGTCCCGCATCACACCCATTGAATCGACCAACTAATCGCGTACGTTGCTTGTTCGGAACCGGTTGGCATGGCACATGGACTAAATGATAAATTGCAGATTGGTGGGCGTTACTGTGATGAATGAAAAGTAAAACGCAAGGTTGAAAAGTGAAAAGCTTGCCAACAACCGTTCACGAGACGGCGTGTCTAGTTGATTGGCAGAATATCATTAAAAACGTTCATCTTTTTTGCACGATTTATTCCGCCGGCCAACAGTGATGAGTCCCGCATCACACCCATTGAATCGACCAACTAATCGGGTACGTTGCTTGTTCGGAACCGGTTGGCATGGCACATGGACTAAATGACAAAGTGCAGATTGGTGGGCGTTACTGTGATGAATGAAAAGTAAAACGCAAGGTTGAAAAGTGAAAAGCTTGCCAACAACCGTTCACGAGACGGCGTGTCTAGTTGATTGGCAGAATATCATTAAAAACGTTCATCTTTTTTGCACGATTTATTCCGCCCGCCAACAGTGATGAGTCCCGCATCACACCCATTGAATCGACCAACTAATCGGGTACGTTGCTTGTTCGGAACCGGATTGGCGTGGCACATGGACTAAATGACAAAGTGCAGATTGGTGGGTGTGTCTATGATGAAAAGCAAAGCACAACGTTAAAATTGTAAAGATTGCCAACAACCGTTCACGAGACGGCGTGTCTAGTTGATTGGCACAATATCAGAAAAAACTTTCACTCATCTTTTCTTCACGATTCATTGCACCGGCCAACACTGACGAGTCCCACATCAAACTATGCAGTACCCATGCATGATTGTGCCTGCCAAATAAGGCAAAAAGGAGATGCCTTGGTCCCCACCACGTATGTACCTGTGATGTTTCAACGTTCCTCGGCACAACCCTGAATCGCAACCAGTGAACGCAGCACATTGCCGTTGACGATGGTTCCCGGTCTTTCGTGGTTGACATATTGGTTTGGATTAAGGATTGACAAATTGTCCAACAGAAACAAGTGAAGAGGTTTCTGTAGCCGAACGGAAAGAGAATATTTCGAAAAAGTCTCGCAATTCTGACACAGAGTGGCGTGAACGCAAGAACGCGAGAAAAATAATGGTGAAACTGACTGAAAGTGTGTTGATGACCGCAAATTTATGCAGCGTCGGTTAAGAAGGGGGATCAATTGATTACGAAATGATTCCCAATGGGGGACTTTGGTGCATTTGATACGAGACCATGTGCCCGCAATGGCGACAAAATATTTGACTTTGAGAAATTCGTGTGAACAGCGGGATCTGATACCGCCTGTCAAACACGCAGGCGGTTTTCTTCGAGGGGTGCAGTTAATGAAACTTGAACTGCTGGAAAGCGTGGCCAAAAACGTGACTAGTCACTTGCAAAGTACTGTATATGAAATATGATTGCACAACCCGTTGATACAATTGGTTGTGCAACTAACTGCATGCAAGCGTTTTGGTGTGACTGTAACTGGCCAACGCCCGTGAAACAAGAACTTTATCTTTTTCGGATCCGAAAGTTTTCGGGATCGCGATCGGGATTCGAGTTCTTGACCGGGAGCTCTTCTGAAATTTTCGGGATCGGGATCCAAAATTCCTTCGGGATCGGGTTGCCGTTTGAACCCTACTAGTGTTCAGGGATCGCAAGTTCGGGACCAGGATCGGGATCGGGACCAACACCATAATTTGTCTCTGTATCGGGATTCGGGCAAATATTTTTAGTCAAGTAAGAACCGCAGATTTATGGCTTGTTTTCAAATTTTATCACTCAAAATCAGTTAGTTGACAGCCGTTTGTTAATGAAACTGATGTAAAAAGAAACTATTTTGAGAAAAATATGTGCAACCTGATGAAAAAATGACCAATTTGAGTGCAAAATGACGTAAAAATTTACGAATGGTGGAAGCTTCCAATCCCGAAAGGTTTCGTGACCGGGATCGGGATTCATTTTGAAATTTTCTGGATCGGGATCCAAAAACCCTTCACGATTCCGAACTTCGGGATCGGGATCGGGACCCCGTTTGAACCCTAATTGAGATCAACAGCGTCGGATCCCGTTCACCTCCACGTAAAGATATCCTCAGATCACCAACGGCTAACAATCCGGTTTGCCCCTACGAAATTAACTATTTAGTATGCTTCATTTCGGCTCTGAAAAAACCAGCTTTCCGCCCTGGAGCTGTTGCAGAGACCATCTTTGGTCGAGGGCCATGCGAGATTTCCTGAATAAATTGATACCGATACCGCTAATGTTGTTACACGGTAGCCTTTGCTTCATTTTTTTGATTATTTGTTGTTGTGTTTCCTTGCGAATTTTGGATTTATTTTTTGTATGCAAAGCTTTCCGTTCCCAAACAAGAAAGATCATCAAAACATGAAAAGCCAAAAGCGCGACCACCCACCTCTCGGTTGTGGGCTGGTCGACTTTTGATTTTTCTTCCCTCACTCCACTTTACATCATGTTAACAGGGTAGTTCTGATTCGCAGTCAAGGCTCGAACCCGCCGTTCATGAATATGCCGATCCCATGCAAGCGTTTTAGCACTTTACCACAGGGGGCGAATTCGTAACGTTCTTAACGTACTTATAAATCTACAAACGGACACACACGCATCATATACAAACGGTTCCAAGAATGGCGACGATGACAAAAGCCAGCGTGCTGACCTAAAAATGTAGCACTGCAACACAAACAGCAAGATATATCACACTGCAGCTATAGTGTTTCGATGCACGTCAATCAGGGTTGGATCAAACAAAAAAGTAGAAAAAAGTTGCGTAGAAATTTGGCCTCTCTTTTTATTTTAAAATTCAAAAAAGTAAGTCCCCTTTTTTATTATTTTTCACTTTTTTTCGCTATTTTTTCACTTTTTAAGGTAAAACACTTGCTTTAATGCTTTTGCTCTTGTCATATATTGCCACGTTAAAAAGTTTTTAAAAAAGTTGGATGATAAATTTTTTTCTAATCCAACCCTGACGCAACACACACGCACCCAATTCACAGCGCACACGTGTATTATCTGATACAGTGTGTTATCGACATGACATTGCCTTGTTCAGACAGGCGCCACTGCTGCAGCAGGGCCACGTTGAAGAAGTTGGCTTGCTTGTGTTCTCAGTTCACTGTCAAAGTGTAATCGTATTACGTTTGGAGATGATATTGTTTCTTTTGTGCACGCGTTTATTTTGATTCTTCAGTTTCATGCAACTGAGTGCAAAGCTTCATTTATTATTCACTATTTTGTGCGATTATAGATAGGCATGCAGCTCTTTGTTATCTTGTTATTGTGGACATGCAAATCTGCATCATTACACGCGCACACACGCACGTATAATGTAGGCAATCCGCCAGCTCATGGCACTCGCACACGCAGGCTACATTGCCGCCAGTGAATGCATCTATTCTCTGCAGTTATCCGTTGCAGCATCCCTAAATTTTGCAACTGTGTAGAAAAGTGTTATGTCAAGCAGCAAATGAAAACCGGATAAATTAAAAAGCAGTCATCAAAGCATGACACTCGCTCAAAGTGTACATTTTGTTTACAAAATGGCGTGTGCTGCTGCATGCGCTGTGTGTCTAAAAAGTGCCATGAGCCGATGGATCGTTGACATACGCACTGAGCAATTGTGATAACATTCAACAACGTTAGAGTTGGTTTCCAGTACCCAAAAACCTGCCCAGAAAAATTCTTCCGTGCAAAGCCCCGTTTGGGCAAAATGTTTGAAACAAAAGGCCGATTTTCCACCTTTTTAAAAGTAAGAGCCAAAAGTCCGGAAGTGTTGGCAGGGTTGGGCAAAAAAAACGACGGCGTTTTTTCTTAAAAAAACGACGTTTTTTTAAAAAAAAACGCCTGGGTCGTTTTTCGTTTTTTTTAAATCCTGAATTTCCTTGATTTTCCCTGATTTTTTAGGGAAAGTACCCTGATTATCAAGGAAAATCAATTTTTTGTCCCATTTTTTTCAAAAAATTTTCGACCAATTTTTACTTTGTCGAGATACGTCGATATACGGAGTTTGACTTTCAGTGATGACCCCGGCCAAAGTTGGTCCCACGATGCGGGTCTGATATGGGATCTTAGCAACTCGCTGGAAAAGGGTTAAAACCCGTTTATTTTGCCTCAGAACACATAGAATTACTTCATTTAACCAGGTTCTCTTCCCAACATGAGCGTTTTCCAATTTTTTCGGGGGCATATTTTGGTCATCTGGGCGTTTTAGAAAAAAACGTTTTTTTAACAAAAAAACGTTTTTTAAAAAAAACGATTTTTTGAAAAAAAAACGTTTTTTGCCCAACCCTGAGTGTTGGTACTCTGCTTCAGGGTGGTATCGATTTGACGTGGCCTTGATCAGGCAGGCGCTACTTTTACCAACAGAGGCGCGTTGCGGAAGCTGTCACGCGCTCCACGTTTGTATCGCAAACAGAGAATAATGCTGACTAAATAAATTGGATGTAATCCATCGCCGTTCAAAATGGTAGCAACCTCGGCCACTGGATTTCTATTCTGGTTAATGATGTTTTTGTTTTTCATGCGGGCACTTTTGGATAAACGGACAGTTATGGAAATTGAGGACAATATACACAACTACTGCATTTTTGTCCACATGTGGACACGGGGACATTTTGTCTAGCCTACGAGCGAGCAGGGCAACACCGACAAGCCAGCAAGATGTCACGCCGATAGTCAGGAGCTTCTACCGTAATCCGCATTTAGGGCGCGGCCCGGTAGATGCGGACTGCGGACTGCGGACATTGAAAAAATTCTAGTCAGGAGCTCCTACCGTAATCCGCATTTAGGGCGCGGCCCGGTAGATGCGGACTGCGGACATTGAAAAAATTCTATGTCCATATGTCCGCAGTCCGCAGTCCGCATCTACCTGGCCGCACTTGTGGACTGCGGACTGCGGACAATCGAAACATTTCTTTGATTGTGTTTGCTATCAATGGGATCAACGCAGAATAGCACTCACAAGCGTCAAAACATGGGATTTTTTACGCCGGAAAATGACTGATAACCACTTTTATGCCACCCAGTGAACTACGATTGATGAATATTTTAGTAAATTCACATGGAAGTGTTACATCTAAGCATTTTTGGAATGTATCTTTGCCCAGTAATTACAGGCGCGAGCCCATCACTGGTTCCAAGTTATGGTTTTGAGTATGGGTGTTTGTGCTTAAAGCGGGAGTCCAGGCAGTAAGGTCCGGTCACCAAACTTGCTGAAAACTTCAGATCCGTGTGTCGCAATTCACGTGAATATAATGCAGTTTATATGAAATCGGTAGCCTTAGTATCGACCGAGAACGATATCGTCAAAGGTACCAACCCAGGAGTATAAAATATTCCGGACCAGCTGCCCAAAAACGACATTCATAACGTGTAAAGATAGGGCAGCAATCTCTTTTTATTCGCTGGGTTACGGTAGCACAGCCCAAACCAGCGTGGTCATCAAGCGTTTTGTTCCCCAAATGTTGGTGCGCTTATCTTCTGATGGTGAGTTGGCACTGAGTTGGCACGTGTGAAACATTTTTCTACCCAGTGCAGTTCTGAAACTACCGTAACCCAGCGAATAAAAAGAGATTGGTGACGTATCTTCACACGCTATAAATGTCGTTTTTGGGCAGCTGGTCCGAAATTTATTTTGTTCCCGAGTTGGTACCTTTGACGACGCTGTTCTCGGTCGATACTGCCTCAATTAAAGTTCTGTAAATGGAATTGTGTTGAGATTAATGTCGACTATAACCTGTGAAAAGTTGAACAAGTTTGGCGCAGTGACCCCACTGCCTGGACCCCCGCTTTAAATACAGTGGTGTCGTTGAGAAATCGAAATTTTCCCATATCCAGCCCAATTTTCTGGAAATTTCCCATACATATACCCCCAAAAATCAAAAATTTCCCATACCAGGGGGTTTCTCCAAAAACCGAAAAATTTCCCACACCCGAGGGTGGGGGTTTTTGAAAAAATGACCCCAAAAATCTTCTAAAAGTACCAAAAAGTGGTCTAAAAGTGCTTAAGGGCGCGGCCAGGTAGATGCGGACTGCGGACATTGAAAAAAAACTACGTCCAATGTCCGCAGTCCGCATCTACCTGGCCACACTTGCGGACTGCGGTTTGCGGACAATCGAAACATTTTTTGATTGTGTTTGCTAGTGCGATATACAACTACAGGGTTGTGAATATATTGCAATGTGGAATCTCACCCTGTTGCCTGCCATTCAATACCATGAAACATTCTAACGTGTGTGTCCTTATTCTGTGTTTGCTGTGTGTGATACGTGGCAGTCGTCAGTTGCGCGTGTGTTGGCAATTGATTATTGTGAGTTGGCAGATATTACATGGATGTTTCAGGCAACAGCAGAAGACAACACAGTATTATCCACGGTGTTGAAGTTTGCATATTTACAACCCTGTAGTTGTATGCTTGCTAGCAAATACAATCAAAGAAATGTTTCGATTGTCCGCAGTCTGCAGTCCGCAAGTGCGGCCAGGTAGATGCGAACTGCGGACTGCAGACATTGGACATAGAATTTTTTCAATGTCATCCGCAGTACGCAGTCCGCATCTACCTGGCCGCGCCCTAAAACAGCGTTTTCTTGCGGCAGCAAGCGATTTTTGACATTTTTAGGGTAAAAATGGTCAATTTTGGAACTTCTCGGTGTCAAAAAAGTCATTTCTTAGGGGTGCTTGATCCAAAACTAAATTTCCCATACGCCATACCAGGGGGTAACCCCCAACCCCCCCCCTAACAACACCATTGCTTAAATATACTGTATTTGTTCATCGATCTTTGAACTCATTGATCAGTCAGGCACTACTTTTACAGCAGAGCCGCGTCGCAGAAGCTGTCAAACGCTCCACGTTTGCATCGCAAACTGAGAATGATGCTGACTAAATAAATTTGATGAAATCAATCGCGGTTCAAAACCCGGCAACTGGCGGATTTCTATTCTATAGTTAATGGTGTCCATCAGGTTACTATGAACAAGTTGAATCTCCTTGTGAGTGGGGAGTCAAACACCGGCTTTTTTCATATGAGCAGTTCGAACCCCACTCTTGTGTTTCAAACGTAGCTGCGTGGCGCTCCCTGATCCCTCAAAACAACTGACGAAACATTGATCACATGCCAGCTCGTGTGTTATTCGTCTGAAAGTCATACATAATTCAGTTCTAAGCCACGCCTGCTTTATGAGAATTACTCATCTTTGTGTTTGCAAATTATTATCTTTCAGAGCTTTTCGATGTAAAATTATTTCTTTCCGCAGTTAAAACGTATCAGTGAGATGTGCTGCGATTGACAGTTCTTATATCCTGTTCCGCTAATCCCCAAAAATACCTCAAACCTTCGATCTCGATTTCAATATACGGTTAATCTTTAACACCAGAACATCATTTTCGCTCACAATCTGATTGACAACAGGTGAGGTAAACGTGTCGTTGTGATACCGCTAGTAATTGGCATGTCAGCGAACTTTCGTCAGCAAGCTTTGTCAGCAGGAATTTTAGGATTAAAGACTTCCAATTCAATAATATTACACACGAGATAGGCGCAAAAGCTTCCTGCCATGCCTCTGCTGACGTGAGTACAAACAAATGGAAGAGAAAATAATACACGCAGATTGTGTCTTTTTTGTGATTCCCCAACTTATTTTTAGGCTTCGGATTTGGCTCTCCCAAACGAGTAGGGGACTTACAGTACTTTTAGGCCAAAAAGCGTAAGGTGTACTGTATGTCGGTAGATCACTTTGCATTGATGAAAACTGCCCAAACTAGGATAACAGACAGGGTTGGCGTTTTTTTCTTAATAAAAAACGAAGTTTTTTAAATAAAAACGCCTGGGTCGTTTTTCGTTTTTTTTATCCTGAATTTCCTTGATTTTCTCTAATTTTATCAGGGAAAGTACCCTGATTTTCAAGGAAAATCAATTTTCTGTCCCATTTTAATCAAAAACTTTCCGACCAATTTTTACTTTGTCGAGACGAGATACATCGATATACGGAGTTTGACTTTCAATGATGACCCCGGCCAAAGTTGGTCCCATGGTGCGGGTCTGATATGGGATGTTAACAACTCGCCGCTAGCAAGGGTTGATACCCGTTTATTTTGCGAACACATAGAATTATTACTTCATTTAACCACATTTTCTTCCCAACATGAGCGTTTTTTCAACTTTTTTTTGGGAACGATACGATTTAGCCTTGTGGGCACGCATTGCGTTAGATCTGTGGCTAAATCGTATCGTTATTGATCTATCATCTTTTGTGCAAAGCACGTCCACAAGACAGCACCCAGTGCACTTTTTTGGGAACATTTCGGCCATCTGGGCGTTTTTGATGAAAAACGTTTTTAAAAAAACGTTTTTTAAAAAACGATTTTTTGAAAAAAAATAGTTTTTTGAAGAACCCTGTCCTCTCGATACCCGAATGGTTAAAGCGTTAGACTCACAGCCCAACGCCTCAAGTTCGATACCGCACGGAGGACATATCAGCCTGATGACGACAGCAGGATCCGTTGTCGAAACGTCGCAACCGCGCCTCACCAGGCGACTTACCCTAACCCAACAGCCCTCGTCAGGGCTACCCAGAGTGGCTGGCAATAAGACCACAACAAATTTTTCGCAAAATGCCAACACACGGCCACAAAAAACATTCAGAGAACAGCTTGAAGAACCCTGATAACAGGTGCCAGCGAACATTGGTGTGCACGATGCGCCAAAGGTGAGAATCTTTTTGATTTTTGAAATGTTAGGATAAACATAAAGCTATACAAGTGTACCAGTGTACCGCGTTTGCATGTTATACCCAGACCGACGTCCAAATATGATTCTGGGGAATCAGTGTCTCACACCACACATACATACCTGTGACCACTTCATCGAGAGCACAAAACTGCCGGGGAGGCGTGAAACTTCAGAGGCTTTATGCCGACACTTTGTGCATAATCGTAGTCGTGTGTGCATTTTTTTATTGCGGTGCGGGCGATTTATGTTTGTGTAATTGCCTCAATTGCTTCGAAAGACGGACAACAAATCCAGTCTGAGCAAAGACGGCTTTGAGCAAAAATAGTACCATCAGATCATCATACGATCTCGATTTCAACACGATCACAACTAATCACTAAAGATCAGTTATGATTTAGCAATTTACGCATAATCAAGATTAACGTGTCGTTGATGTAATGCTGAAGCTGAAAAGCTTGATGATAATGTAAATTTGAAAAAATCAGTGGCTATTTAAAATGGTGGTAAACTCGGCCACTTGATTTGTGTTCCAGTTAATGGTGTCCATCAGATCACTATGCACAAGTTGAACCTCCTTGCAATTGTTTTTTCATAAACAGCTCGAACCCTGATGTTGTCTTTCAAGTGCATGCTGCTTGGCGCTCCCTGATTCCTAAAGACGGCGCACGAAACATGATCAGGTGCCAGCTTGGGAGTTACCCGCTTACAAGTCATAATTCAATTCTGATTTTAACTCAATGGGTGATATTTTCGAAACGGTGTGAAGGTCAGTTGGGTGTAAAGGTCGGTAGCAAACTCGGTGTGAGAAAGTTCGGTGTAAGAACAAGAAATATTTTTGCATTAGAAATATTCAAGCAATCGGGCAAGAATAGCCCAGGGATGCAAAGGACAGCCCGACAGAGCATGGGCAAAAATGCTAACATGATGGGCATGGCGCCCCTCTGCTGCGCAACGTGTTACAAATGCAATCATGTGAGGTGAGGCGACCAAATTTTTTCACAAAGACCAAACTCAACTATGCGTGCCACAAGCACCGCGAGCAATAGAAAGGTGTATCACTGTTTGTACAAATAATGACGGGGTAATTTGTCGTTTTCCAAGATTCTCCTTAATTTGTGAAGGAAACTACCCTGATTTCGAAAGAGGACCAATTTTTTTCATTTTCTTCCAAAAATATTGCGACTAATTTTTACATTGTCGAGATATACGTTCAAGCGACCTCGGTGAAAAACAGCTGGTCGCACAAACAAAGCGATCATTTGTGACGCTTACTTTGCGTTCTTCAATAGAATTCGTTCTCAATATAATTTTCCTTATTTCCGTGCAAAAAATCCAATAAACAGCACCAAAACATGTAAGTGCACATCCACACCCGAGCAACAAATAATTCCTCAAAGCAAATAAAAAAACTCAAAACAATAATTCAAGAACCCTGGAATGAATATCACATGTATTATGAGCATAATATGCACGGTAACAGGATTATAAGAAGCAAAAATGGCCTAGTTTGAGAACAAAGACTGTGCTTGAAATCCATACCGTATACTATTGGCAGAACAATATAAGCCTTTATCTCTGGCCTTTATCAATAATCAACTGCTCTGTTGGCAATACATCGGGGCGATATTGCCACTATATAAATTAGCATCACGAAAGCAACGAAATAAGACTCAACGAACGCTAAAAGTAGATGTTTACAAATACGAAAATCACTTAAATGCAGTATACCTATGTATGTACAATCAAAGCAAGAGTTATACGCGAAATTTATTGTACGACCCGAATGCGAAAACAATGGAAAACGCAATAAGAACCGTTGACATTGTTCAAATACCCGGTGATAGTTCGATGTATCATGTTCATCATGTTCATAAAGTGTCACGTTCAATAAAAAATCACAGTTCGGTTTGAGATCAAGCAGTCACGTTTATATTGCAGATATCATACGAAATTGGGGCGTTAATCACGTTTGAAACAGATAATCTCGATGTTCTCCAACGTGCTGAGATACGTATCTTGCACGTACTGCATGGACAGACGTTGACCGGATGCGACCAAATTCATATCGTCAACGATCACCCAGTAGTCAGAACGTTGCACTACGCACACGTAATGCGTCGTTGCTAACTCCACGCGGCCGCATTTTGTCACATCTCTTGGAGTCATTCTTTTGACGCTTGTGTGCACGACAAAACCGGAGACCCTGCAATTGTATTTCCATTCTTTGCAGGCCTCCTCTCTGAATTTGACGCTCCCCTGTGAACTTACGTCGGCGCGGAAAAGTCGGCGCGCTACCGAAGACGTGGAGCGCCAAACAAAACTTGGAGTGACATCCAAATGAAGCTGTAGTACAACGAGCTCCACCAAAAGTTTGCAGCCCTACCGAAAACGTGATCACACAGCCAGAGCGAGCGCCACATGCCGCAACCGATCTGATCCAGATCTATATGCTAACTCACCTGTACCTCACTCCCGGGAGGCCTGGCAGCACGTTGTTGCGCGCATACAGACCGGTAATGGGGGTATCGTTTTTGAAGCGCACTACTGAGTTTGAGTACACATCAGCCATCTCGTCAACCAGACCACAAATGCCAACGATCACCCATTCGGGAGCAGGCGTTGAGATGGTCGTTTCGATGCGTACCGGACAATCCGTCTGCTGGCATTCCTTGTGCGGACACCTGGAAGCAAGCGGAAACAAATTTATCGTCGGTGCGCGGTGATTAAAGGGGGCCTTTCTCGCATTTCAAATCGCCTTCAAACTTTGCACGCATTTCATTGTTGTTCAGGGCGTTATTAAGCTCTCACGCACCAAGAACCCAGTCTGCAGCATGCGACCAGGAGATGGACTTCAAGAGGAACATCCAGGAACAAAATGTGCCGCGGACCAGCCCAATTTATACCTGCGCATTCAGACAAACTGCTTGACCAAAAAGGTGTCAAGGCGAATGAATGTTTCGCATGAAACGTGCAACACCACTAACTATGGAATTTAAGTTTTCTTTATATTTCGAATTTCAACGAATTGTTCCAGCGTGACAAGCAGACCTTGAAACATTTAGCAGCTAAGCATGAACAATTCGTTCTAATTCGACATAAAAAGAAAAGCGAAATTCCATAGTGAAGCAGGGGCAAATATCGTGCGAAACATTCCGCGCCTTGACCGCCCTTGTCATCAGGCGAGCTGCCTGAATGCGCAGGTAGAAATTGGGCTGGTCCACATTTGTTTTTGTTCCCGGATGTTCCTCTTGAAGGGCATCTCCTGGCCGCATGCTGAACGTTATATCTCCGGTGCGTTGACTTTTATAACGCCTTGACCACTGTCTAAACACACGCGAGGTTTGAAAGGGGTTTGAAATGTGAAAGGCTCCCTTTAAGTCAGAATGACAGCCTTTCTGTTCCGAAACTATTCTCAAGCACGGAAGAAACGACAGTGATTAGTGGCTCAAATCACCATGTATTTTGCAGCCAAGAGCTTTCTTTTAAACGGGGCCTTTCGCATTTCAAATCCCCTTCAAACCTCGCATGCGTTTAGACAGTGGTCAAGGCGTTACAAAAGTCAAACGCACCGGAGGTCTAACGTTCAGCATGCGGCCAGGAGATACCCTTCAAGAGGAACATTCGGGAACAAAATGAAATCTGGACCAGCCCAATTTCGACCTGCGCATTCAGGCAACTCGCCTGATGACAAGGGCGGTCAAGGCGCAGAATGTTTCGCACGATATTTGCCCCTGTCTCATCATAGAATTTTCGCTTTTCTTTTTATTTCGAACTGCAACGCATTGTTCATGCTTGGCTGCTAAATGTTTCAAGGTCTGCTTGTCATGCTGGAACAATTCGTTGAAATTCGAAATAGAAAGAAAAGCGAAATTCCATAGTTTTGTCAGCGGTGTTGCAAGTTTCATGCGAAGCATTCATTCGCCTTGTCACCTTTTCAATTGGGCTGGTCCGCGTCACACTTTGTTCCCGGATGTTCCTTCTGAAGTGCATCTCCTGGTCGCATGCTGCAGATTGGGTTCTTGGCGAGAGTTCGAGAGTTTAATAACGCCCTGAACAACATTCAAATGCGTACAAAGTTTGAAGGCGGTTTGAATTACGAAACGCCCCCTTTAAGTGCGCTATGTTCACAATCTGTCATGATCATCACAAAATGAAATGAACCAATGAGAGGGGTTAATCCTTGTTTTGGTGGATCCTTCCTGCTGTATTTTTCGCTTGTTACTGTGTTCGCTTCCTACTGTATTTTGCCCACTGTCGCACGAGACCATCTAAAACGAGGCCCATGGGCACTGCTATCCGTCTCTTTATGAATATACTGCATAAAGCACTCACTTTCTGCGACTTCTATACTCCCTCATGAACAATTGGTCAAAGGGATACGGCGAATCAGGCACATCCGCACGTTTGGGCTGCTTTCTTTTCACTTCAATGACATTGCCATTTGACGGCAATCCAAACTCGATTTTGTCTGATTCCGTGCTTGGTTCGCTGACCCAGTGAAACGGGTTGAAGCACGCCATATGTGTACGATATTGGACCTGAATATTCAAACCTCTGTGCCTATATACAAGTTTAGTTCATCCGTTCCGACACGTGTCGGATGAGGTCTAGATACTTATGGGAGAAAGTTATATTTTGGAAACCGTGTTTCTTGAAAAAACACGTGTTTCATTTTAAATTTTCATTTTTTTTTGTTCAACTCTGCCACATGTAGATGACTTGCATACGCACGCACCTATGCCGCGTTGCTTCACTGATTCTGATACAGTCGGCGCAAGTCGTACTATATGTATTGTAATTGTAGTCGACGGCTGCCATGAATCTCTCACATACATATTAGCTCATTTAGGGCTGCGTCGACGACGACGATAACATAAAAGGCGTACTTTGCACTCTTAGTCCATACCGTATCACCGCCATGAATTTGACGCACTGGCAAAAATGGTTCGGGAAACAGTGGTCTTGCAGGGTTTATTCCGAGAGCGTCAAAATCATGAAACGTTTAGCACGATGGATATAAGATGTCGTTGTGTATATGTGTGTTGTTTGCCGGCTTCATACGTGAAGAACGCAAAACATGGCTACAGTATCCCAAACCGTTTTTGGGTACGTCAACTTCAGGGTCGGATACGGTAGAGTGCAAAATATGGCCGGCTTGCCTTTGCGACTTGAGCTGACTAATACATTAAAATTGGCACGTGTCACAGCGTAAACAAGACACGTAATACATTTCCTTCTGATGGAGCACGTATAGTCCGTCCATCAGCTCATGTCACTTTGTGTGGCTGCTAGCCGACTTGTTCCCTTCCTCCACGTTCTAATGAAAGAGAAATTGAGTGTGACCGATTTTACAGAAAAACTGAAAAACTGGTAGAATGTGTGGAAAAACATTGAACTCGATCAAATTTAAAATTAAATTGAATTAAAATGCATAAAACACGTCGATTTCATAAAAATCACAATTTAGGAGCAAAAATAATTTTTTACGAAACTCAATTTCTCTTTCATTAGGACGTGGAGGAAGGGAACACGTCGGCCAGCAGCGTCAAAAAGTGACACGAGCTGATGGATGGACTATACCTTGGCCAGTTTGTTCTTCACAAAGCCCGTCATCAACTCCGGTCGATTCAACAGATGAGTAACGAACTCCAGGGCGGAGTTCATGCTGCCGTCTGCGAACCGATCTGAATTTAAATGCATGTGATAAGCAAAGCACATTGTTGAAAAAATCCTGAAAAATGCCGCCCATTTCAATAAAGGTCACAAAGGATCATATTCCTACAAGTTTAGTGCTGATCCTGGTTGCGTGTTGGTAGTGTTCGGTCACGTAAGCGCGTTTTTCCAAGAAAACGTGTCTACGCGCTTAGTATGTCTAACAATTATTGGACCATGATAAGTCTGATTTATTATTGTTTCGTAGCTGGTAGAATAGTGAAACATTCTGACGTGGCTGCTGATTTGGGAAATGTTACACGTTGAAGAATACAAAATGGAGCATGTTGATTTTCTCTTTCTATTCGTTTTGAATGCGCACCACCTTCGAAATCGGGCTCGTGTTGCTGTAGTTTGCCTTTATATAAGAATTCATCAAATGAATCCTGATTTTCACGTTCAGTCACTCTTAAACCTCTCCCGCCACTATTGATATTTGAAATTTTTGGTTTGTTTTTTTTGCTCTAATTTAGTTGCTGACATCGAGACGAATAAGGTATAAATTCATAACTTTTTGATTTAGTGCAGATTTTATATCGAAATCAATCGATAAACACCGGTTCTCGGGAACAAAATTAAAAAAAATAGATAGACCCCTACCTCTTGGCAATCACGTCAGATAGGAACAAAATTTTGAATTACCGCCAATTGTAATAGGCTTACAGTATGCTATTAGGGACTTTACGCTCCCGACTTTACGCTCCCACTACACAGTGCTGCCAGTGCGCGCGCATGCAACACGTGTGTTATGCACTAACAAACAGAGCGGCACTGTACAAAACGCCTGGGCAAGATCACGTGACTACCGTATGCTTGTGATAGGAAGCAGTCGGCCATCTTGAATATTTGTTCTTGTCTTCCTGAAATGCACTAAACGGGGGTCTATCTATTTTTTGGAATTTTGTTCCCGAGAACCGGTGTTTATGGATTAATTTCGGTATTAAATCGGCACTTAATGGAAAAGTCACGAATATAAACCTTGTTCGCCTCGATGTCGGCAACAGTAACAGATCATAAAAACAGACCAAAATTTTCAAAAATCAATAGTGGCGGGGCAGGTTAAACCACTGTGCTATTTGTGATTCTCACAAAACATTTTCACCTGAAAATAATCCAGCAGATCAACCACGTTGCCGCAGGTCTGAAACATTCTTTTTACAGCGTGTTTTGTGTGCGATCGCGCAACACAACGTCACTGCCTCGACACTTTCCCTCTTTGCGATTCAGGAAAAAAATTTGACCAATTCTTATAAAGTCATTGTGCGACCAATACCTGGCCGCACTTGCGGACTGCGGTTTGCAGACAATCGAAACATTTTTTGATTGATTGTGTTTGCTAGTGCGATATACAACTACAGGGTTGTGAATATATTGCAACGTGGAATCCTACCCTGTTGCCTGCCATTCAATACCATGAAACATTCTAACGTGTGTGTCCTTATTCTGTGTTTGCTGTGCGTGATACGTGGCAGTCGTCAGTTGCGCGCGTATCCGTTGCGCGTGTGTTGATTATTGTGAGTTGGCAGATCTTACATGGATGTTTCAGGCAACAGCAGAAGACAACACAGTATTATGCACGGTGTTGAAGTTTGCATATTTACAACCCTGTAGTTGTATGCTTGCCAGCAAACATAATTAAAGAAATGTTTCGATTGTAAGCAGTCCGCAAGTGCGGCCAGGTATATGCGAACTGCGGTCTGCGGACATTGGACATGGAATTTTTTCAGTGTCCGCAGTCCGCATCTACCTGGCCGCGCCCTAACGGAACTCCTAGCTGAGATCCAGATTACAAACTTCGATTCAATCATGCAGCTGGCAAAAGCGTGTCAATGTGCCTGCGGAATTTATCGACAACAATGTTTTACATGCTCGCTGTAAGGTTTGTGCGTGTGCGCTGCCAGCATGACAGTGAAATATTTCACTATATTAGTGTGCTTCTATGTGCAGCGTTCGAGTTTGCTTCTATGTGCAGCGTTCGATTGACTTGACACGTATTTTTCTCTTTCCAATGGACTTATTATCATGTGCATGGGCAGACCAGTCGTGATTTGCAGTCTTCGACCATACCGTATCACCCTGAATTCTTACACACCTAGAAATGGTTCGGATTACTGCAGCCACGTCTCACGTGGTTTGCGTGTGAAGCCGATAGGACGACAGCGTGTACTAAATGTTTCATGATCGTGGCGCTTTCACACGCAAACCACGCGACACGTGGCTACAGTAATCCGTGTGAAAGAATTCAAGGTGATACGGTATGGTCTAAGACTACAAAGCACGGCTGGTTTGCTTTTAACAAGTGTACGACACGTTATGGCCAAACTGATCCAGGAGATCAACAGCAGTACCGGATCTTTTTCATAGTCAACCCAACTAACACGAACCAGCAACCAACAACCAGCAACTAACACAAATGACAGGCACAAAAATTTTTCTGCAGAAAACAAGTGGATTACTTGTTGCAGGTACCAGGCACACAAAAAAAATCCAGGAACCAACTTGTCGGCGTCACCGCCAGTGATCTCAGCCTAGAGCCGTTTGAGAGATCCTGTTTCACCCGTGCATTTTTGGTCATCTGGGCAGCATCGTAGATCACGCTGAACAACAGACTTGACTCGCAGAGCTGCAAAAGGCAGTTGCCTTCATTGCTTAAAAAGCTTTGGCCATAAAAAGCTCGCATATGTTTTTGCAGGTTCACCGAGCTCGGGCCTGAAGTGTACCCCGATATTGGTCGCACGATGACTAAATCAGAATTCAGCTACCCTGATCTTCAGGTTCAACCTTAACCTCTATGCTACTTGCATTTTTGACAAAATGTTTACAGCTCAAAATAATCCGGCACGGCACCCACGTTGCTGCAGTTCTGAAACATTTTGGTGACTGCATGGTTTGTGCGTGATTGCGCAACGAAACGTCATTGCCCCGTCACTTTCCCTTTTCACGATTAGTAAAAAAATTTGACCAATTCTAATATAGTCATTGTGCGACCAATACCAGGTCGGAACTACATAGTACACGAACCTTGAACCCAGAAGTGAACAGACCAAACACCGCTAAGCCTGCTAAACCGTCATCGGGTTCATAAAAGGTCCGGGCCTGACAGGATAAGGGACTGAACAGGCCAGGGACTGAATGGCACTTAGCTTTCAAAGTCCGGACCAGAATTCCTGCAGCTTCGGTCCTAAACTTTTACCTCACTGAAAGATCGCGGCGAGCATGGCGCCACGCTAGGTGTACAGGTAAACCAAACCAGGTAAAATAAATGATAAAAAGTGCAAACTTCATTCATCTCGTTAACAGGGTAGTCATGATTCAACGTGTGCAGAACCACACCCGAGCTCGTCACAAAGCAGGAATTGTTTTCCCAACTGAACAACAGATCAGCGTTTAGCTTCGCAGCTGCCAAGACAGCGTCGACATCCGGTGGTTGCTGAAACGGGCATTGCATTTAATAATGATGCAATGATAATTTAATAATGCATTTCATCTTGACAGCCTGTGTCTTAGCTCTTGGAAAGTTTACACAGGCCAAAAATGCGTTTCATTTCTCTTGCAATACACGACCGGACCCATTGCCAAGTTTGCTTTCGCCTGCGGCGATGATCTCACCGATCTTGCGGAACGGGTGGATGCAGGGCTGGGCAAAAAAAAAATTTTTTAAAAAAAGGTTTTTGAAAACAGAATTTTTTTTAGAAAATTTTCGTGGGAACAACATGTTCTAAAACGTCCAAAAATGGCCTTTTTGGGGGCTATTATTTGTCATTTTTTCTGAAGGGTCGAAAAATTTTCTTCACAAAATCACCTTTGGGGCATGTATATTTGGTACCTAAGATGCCTCAAATGATGTTATTATACCTTCCCGTGACACAGTATGCATGTACCTACATGCACAATGACCATATAATAATTCATCAAATCAATCCTGATTTTCACGTTCACGTTCATTTTCACGTCACCCTTAACCACTGTGCTATTTGTAATTCTCACAAAACATTTTCACCTGAAAATTATCCAACAGATCAACCACGTTGGCGCAGGTCTGAAACATTCTCTTTACTACACGCTTTGTGTGCGATCACGCAACGCAACGTCGCCACCCCGTCACTTTCCCTCTTTACGATTCAGGAAAAAAATTTGACCAATTCTTATAAAGTCATTGTGCAACCAATACTTCGATGTCATAACCCCATCGGGTCGGTCATAAACGACTGATTCAGCGACCCGACAAGTATTTCAGCAGCTTATATTCTCAATTCTATGTGATGAGTGAATCTTGCTTATTCGACCACAAACTGTTGTGTCTGATATCACAGAGCACCAATCATCGGTCCATATCAAGCCCAGAAACACCCTTCGCATACGTGATGCATATCAAGTCACAAAACTGACTTGTCAATTAAAGTTGCATTTTTTCGCGTTTTTGCGCGTTTTTTGGGCAAATTTGGTAAAATTTCCCAGAATCTGAGACTTTTTAAAAAAAACTTTTTAAAACTTGTTTAAAATTTTTTTCCCAACCCTGGGTGGATGTTATTGCGGAGAATTTCGAGACTCTGATGCCTTGGTGCTTAATCCATAATGGTGAGGTTTCCGGCAATACCGGGTTGTTTCAAAAAGAAAGTTGTCAATTAAAAAAAAGATTTTTTTAAACTCACTTTTTTTAATTAAAAAAGCTGCCCAAAATGGGCTGAAATGTCCAAAAATGGCCTTTTTGAGCTAAAATTGGCACTTTTTCTATGGACGGGAATTTCAAAATCGCGCCTGCGGCGCCTTGTATAGTCTTTCATTTTATTCTCGGTCCAAGTAAAGTATACAGCAAATGTTTCATCGCAACAGCAGCCATCAAGTAACACACATGTCTTGAGTTGAGCCACGTTGTCGATTTGTTGGTTATCATCTACGACGATGACTGCTGTGTTTTCAAGGCGTTGAAACATTTTCTGTATACCGCCTCTGGACTGTTATAAAACGGAAAGACTATATTATCCCCAAACCTGTACGGGGATGCGCGGGGCTGGCCTTTTATAAGTGATGTGGCACCTATAATGTACCACGGCATGCTACGACACATGTACAGTATATGCGGGCTTGGTGCAAAATAGGTGTGTACAAAGTCGATCTGACACGCAAGAATTGGGCTGTAATTTGAGTTGTGCCACGCGTTACCACATAAACAGCATGCAACGTTTCGCCATCTGTAAGCGGGCTTCTTCAGGCAATACAACAAACGCTGAAAAGAGAAAGGCCAAGGTTGTGTGCACGTGTGTGTGCACGTTGACCTATTTAGGCGAAACGACCAAACCATTGCATCAACGAATCACTGAACATCGTCGTGATGTCAACAATAGACGATCAATGTCTCCGAACACATCTCAGACAACACAGAGATCACAGCACAATCCGTGATGATTCAGGCAACATCTATCGACGACGACCAAATTCAAATTCTGGGATCTGAGCAAAATTATTTCGAACTTCTAGCCCTAGAGGCTTTGTACAATCGTGTTCACGAATCTCAATACTGTCGCAGGACCAGACTCACGCTCTGATCATTTATGCACACGCGCTGCGCCAGGAGAACCTCATGTTTTATGCCAGTTTTTGTTTGCTTGCTTGCTTTGCTGTGCGTGCCTTCTTGTTCCCTGTAATTTGTGCTTCGTAATTCTGACTAATCCTTTGATAGTTCAAGTTGCCTTTCTCTTTTTCTGTATTTGTTGCAGTGCCTGAACAAGCCCGTTTAAAGCTGGCGAAACGTTGCAAGTGAACTGCTGTTTATTATCAAACCGACAACAACCAAAGAGAGAACATTGCGCACTTCAAACATCAAGCCCATGTGCGTTTGACTTTTGTCATCCCCCAAACCAGCGTTCAAACACCTAAACAGCTTTAAGGGTGACTAAAGCGCATTTCCCCCTTTAGCGCCTCAAAAAATTTCAAGACAAATAAAGGTTTCACCGAGTATAGGTACTACAGTATATGATGCAGCCATGAGCAGTGCAACAAACTAACTGCCTGTCTCTGCTATCAGACCAACCGTGCATTTGACAATATACGTGTGTTGCATTTGACCCATTCCGTCTAGCAGACTTTGCGGTGGGCGAACCTGTCGATAGTTGTGCAGAGGCGGGAACTCAGTGCCGAACATGGTGTTCAGATAAGAACAAATGTCGGCCGAGAATTGCACGTTGGGCATGCGCTGTAATGTCGCACAAACATCTCAGACTTGCAAAGCAAGTGGGAAAAGAAAACTGACATGTCTTTGGCTCACTGACCGGCAGCTGAGTTCGCATTCTAGCCACTTGAAATCTGTTTGCTTCCGGCACAATTACGTTGTCGAATACGGCAGCACAAAAGAACATCTTGGCCTCCAATCCGCCCACCTGCAAGTAATTCGTCCATTTCGCAGCCATATTCTATGTATAGTCTTTCATATTATTCTCGGTCCAAACAAAGTATACAGCAAATGTTTCATCGCAACAGCAGCCATCAAGTAACACGCATGTTTCGAGCCACTTTGTCGACCTGCGGGTTATCATCCACGACGATGACTGCTGTTTTCAAGGCGTTGAAACATTTTCTGTTTACCGCCCCTGGACTGTTATAAAACGGAAAGACTGTACCTCAGCATTTTATCGCTTGTTTACAAGTTGATTGACTGATTTTTGCGGCATGAGCGGCCATTTCACACCTCGAGTCCCCCGCGCCCCCATGTATTTGATGTAAAACGAGTTCCGTGCGGTAAATCGGCCAAATTACAGGGTGTGTTTTAAGTTTCGGCGGGAAAATATGCGCACCCCGCGCCCCTTTTCTACTGTAGCCTGCCTGGCTGGCGCTGTTCAGTCTGCATATAAGTGAAGGGCCGGCCCTTGTGCATAAGTGAGAGATCCACCCGCGCCCCTCTTCCTATCATCCCCACCCAGGTAGCACGGATCTCTGCTGCGTGTAGAACTGCTGCGCATCCTACAAGCGCCCGTCTCGGAGCCGGCTAGACCTACGTTGCCTGGATCCCCCTCTTCCGTTCATATTTACGATACCGCAACGTTTATGAACACACCTTCATTGAGAACACATTGTTAAGTTACACTTAGCTAAGCTATAACAATTGTTAAGTTACACTTAGCTAAGCTATAACAACTATAGCTATAGTTAATGTTTTCTGACAGACAACTTTTATGAACTTTTCCTGTATACATTTATGAACCCAGCTTCACTCAGGACAGATGGTTAAGTTACAGCTACCTAAGTTACAGTTAACGTTTTTTATTTATGAACTTTGCGTGTGAACATTTATGAACGCACCTTCATTCAGGATAGATAGCTCAGTTACCGTTAAACAATTTATAGTTAATGTTTTTTACATATAACATTTATGAACTTTTCGTGTAAACATTTATGAACGCACCTTCATTCAGGACATATGCTTCAGTTACCGTTAAACAATTTATAGTTAATGTTTTTTACATATAACATTTATGAACTTTTCGTGTAAACATTTATGAACGCACCTTCATTCAGGACAGGTAGGTAAGTTATAGTTACCGGTAAACAATTTATAGTTAACGTTTTTTTACATATAACATTTATGAACTTTTCGTGTAAACATTTATGAACGCAGCTTCATTCGGAACAGAGAAGCATGGCGGTGTTAATTTACCGACCCAAATTTTTACACCATTCAGCGGTTTTCAGATTCAGATTAAAATTCAAATTTGTTGCAGAGATAAATGCCACCCGAAAACAGTCAACAGTCAAAACGGCGGTAGCGGTTGAAGCGTGCTGCATTGATCGACACGCTGCTGTGTGACGTTGATTGCCATGCATTTGCAGATAGAAGAGTTTTTTACGAAACAAAAGTGCAAAAATTTTCAGATGGTGCCATGGATAGGAAATGGGATGGCTAGGCCGGGTCTGACGTGGCAGGGATTTTGGACTTAGTAGGCCGGGAGGTGGTTTGGTGACCGGATTTTTGATGAATGACCGACGGGGCACGCCCAGCCCGGACATTCAAACTCGCAACTCATTATAGCAAACTCAGCCAATGCCGTGTGGTGTGGTAATTCTGTAAGGAACGCTGTTGTTGGTAAATGTTGAATGTAAAGTAACACTACGCCAACACGAGCCCGATTTCGGAGCTGGCAAAATGGTGAAACATTCAGACGTGGCTGCTGCTTTGGGAAACGTTACACGTTGCGGAATACAACGTGGAGCATGATGATTTTCTCTTTCTTTCGTTTTGCAAGTTCATCACCTCCGAAATCGGGCTCGTGTTGGCGTAGTTTGCCTTTAAGTAAATACATAACTTCAAGTTTATAAATATTATCTGACAAAAAACATTAACTATAACTTAGCTAATTGTAACGGTAACTTAACTACCTGTTCTGAATGAAGCTGGGTTCATAAATGTTCACACAAAAAGTTCATAAATGTTATATGTAGAAAAACATTAACTATAACTTTGCTAACTGTAACTGAAATATGTTCTGAATAAAACTGTGTTCATAAATAATTACACGAAAAGTTCATAATTATGTTGTCTGCCAGAAAACGTTAACTATAACTGGTCTAACGGTAACTGAACTATCTGTCCTGAATGAAGGTGCGTTCGTAAATGTCCACACGAAAAGTTCATACATGTTACCTGCCAAAAAAACATTAACTTTAACTTAGGTAACTGTAACCTAGCTATTTGTTATGAATGAAGCTGGGCTCATAAATGTTCACACGAAAAGTTTATTAAATTGCTCGGGACACAACCGAAGGAAAGGCAGCAGAACGCAGTGTTATACATTGTTGGAAAGCACTGTTATAGCATATGTCACGCACAAATGTTAAGCTCCTCAGAGATTCGCTATCTCTTGGTGGAGCGACCTTTCATTCCAGAAAAAAGTGAATTTTTTCACAACTTGAAACGACCGGTGCAGAAACTACAAATGAGTTGAAAGTCAAGTAACACGTGCATAGGATTATAACGGCTTCTGAATCACTTATCATGAGAACTTCAGTCGCTCAAAGCACTGCTTCACTCGGTGAGGGTGCGAAATGTTCCAAAAATCGGACACATTTTTCGAAAACACAAGTTTGTTTCTAAATTTTGAGGCCGCGCTTTGTGTTGCAGAAATGAAAATGCAATAAAAAAATAGAGCATTTTCGAAAGTACCAGAAAATAACGTTTTTAAATTTTAAAACACTTAGATAGCGGCGTGACAGGCCGAAAAAGACCTAAAAATTGCCACTAAACTGCATTGTTGCATTCATTGACGGAAATGTGATGTAAATAAGCAACGTATTGCATTGCATTGGAAACGGGAAAGTCAGATAAACGCACAGTCCAACAATCTAGACGAGTTTCAGGACTTCAAACCCCACGGTTCGGCTGCTGCAGCCATGCCAGCCTGAATAAGATATTTGGCTATAAATCGTTGCTGTTGAGAACTATTGCATATTTAATAGCATCAAACGATGTAGCTCTGAATTAGCTATCGAACGATGTATGACATGCCATACTATCTCTTGTTATGGACAAGAAACGGTCAAAATTCCGAAATCGCACACGGTGACGTGACGGTTCAGTCCAGAATCGTAAAAAGAGCAATTTTTTAACCTCTGCCCTTAAGCGTAAGAATTTATTGGGGCTTGTTATATATCATTCGAAAGCTCCTCCCGAGATACATTGTTTGGTGCTATCACATTTACGATAGCTGCTAACAATAAGCATTTATAGCTGAATATCGTATTCAGGTTAGTATGGCTGCCCCGAGAGATCTGCAGACCTTGGGGTCTTCGGACCTTGATAGGTTGTTAAACCAGACGTTTCTCTCATTTTTTTGTTTCGAATCCGATACAATCTGTGGCCTTTATGTGTCACAATTCTGGCGATGAATGTAACCACCTAATTTAGCGGCAATTTAATGGATTTTTAGGCCTGTCACGGAGCCAGCCATGAGTTAAAAAATTTAAAAACCTTATTTTCTGATACTTTCGACGATGGCCTATTTCCCCACTGCATTCTTATTTCCGCAGCGCTAAGCGTGCCCTCAAAATTTAGGGACAAACTTGTGTTCTCGAAAAATAAGGCCGATTTTTGGAACGTTTCGCGCCCTCACCGTGTGAAGTAATGCTTTGAGCGACTGAAGTTGTGACGGTAAGCTATTCGGAAGCTGTTGTAAACCTATCCATGTGTTACTTGACCTTCAACTCATTTGGGGTTTCTGCACCGGTCGTTCCAATTTGTGCAAAAATTCACTTTTCTCTGTAACGAAAAGTCGCTCTACCAAGAGATAGCGAATCTCCAAGGGGCTTAAAATTTGTGCGTGACATAGGCTGTCGGAATGCTTTCCAACGGTGTGTAACAATATGTCCTGATACCCTTCCTTCGGTTATGTCCCGAGCCCTTTAATGTTATATGTAAAAAACGTTAGCTATAAATTGTTTAACGGTAACTGAACTATCTGTCCTGAATGAAGGTGCGTTCATAAATGTTCACACGAAAAGTTCTTAAATGTTATATGTAAAAAACGTTAACTATAACTTGCCTAACGGTAACTGGACTATCTGTCCTGAATGAAGGTGCGTTCATAAATGTTTACACGAAAAGTTCATAAATGTTATATGTAAAAAACATTAACTATAAATTGTTTAACGGTAACTGAAGCATATGTCCTGAATGAAGGTGCGTTCATAAATGTTTACACGAAAAGTTCATAAATGTTATATGTAAAAACATTAACTATAAATTGTTTAACGGTAACTGAGCTATCTATCCTGAATGAAGGTGCGTTCATAAATGTTCACACGCAAAGTTCATAAATAAAAAACGTTAACTGTAACTTAGGTAGCTGTAACTTAACCATCTGTCCTGAGTGAAGCTGGGTTCATAAATGTATACAGGAAAAGTTCATAAAAGTTGTCTGTCAGAAAACATTAACTATAGCTATAGTTGTTATAGCTTAGCTAAGTGTAACTTAACAATTGTTATAGCTTAGCTAAGTGTAACTTAACAATGTGTTCTCAATGAAGGTGTGTTCATAAACGTTGCGGTATCGTAAATATGAACGGAAGAGGGGGATCCAGGCAACGTAGGTCTAGCCGGCTCCGAGACGGGCGCTTGTAGGATGCGCAGCAGTTCTACACGCAGCAGAGATCCGTGCTACCTGGGTGGGGATGATAGGAAGAGGGGCGCGGGTGGATCTCTCACTTATGCACAAGGGCCGGCCCTTCACTTATATGCAGACTGAACAGCGCCAGCCAGGCAGGCTACAGTAGAAAAGGGGCGCGGGGTGCGCATATTTTCCCGCCGAAACTTAAAACACACCCTGTAATTTGGCCGATTTACCGCACGGAACTCGTTTTACATCAAATACATGGGGGCGCGGGGGGGCGCGGGGGGACGCGATGTGTGAAATGGCCCATGAGCGCATGTTGGGAAAAGCTAGTCCCGTTGCCTTGACAGAGAGAAAACGCGAATTTTCGATTTCGCGATAGAAGGCACGGGTTGGCTCAAGGTTTGGCCTAAGCCTAAGCCTAAGCCTAATAGTAAGCCTAAGCCTAAGCCTAAGCCTAAGCCCAAGCCTAAGCCTGAGAAAAAGGGAAGTCAATTTTGAAACGGGACTAGCTTTTCCCAAAATGCCCCATGAGCAGAAGAAAAAATGAAAAGTGAAACAAGCATGCATTCTATGCTCAATGGCTCCCATTTGTTTAAGGGTGCGCTTATACACGTTTCGCGGAACTGAAGTCAGGGTTGGGCAAAAATCGTCTCGGTTGTTTTTAGCCTTTTTAAATCCTGAATTTCCTTGATTTTCCCAGGAAAGTATCCTGATTTTCAATGAAAGTCAATTTTGAGCCCAACATTTGTCAAAGTTTCTTTGTTCTACTTTGGCGAGATACATCGATGCACGGAGCTTGATTTTCATACCCTCCGCCAAACGTAACATAGATTATGTGGGCCAAATTAGAATTTTGGCTAGAAAAGCGTTAAAACACGTTTATTTTGCCTTATAACACACAGAACTTTACTTCGTTTAGCCATCATTTCTTCCTAAAACGCACCTTTTCAAACTTTTTTCACTCGTTTCTTTACTTGTTCCGCGGAACAGGTATAAGCGCACCCCATCTTATTACGAAAGCTTTCGGGTCAATCGCAACTTCAGGTCTCAACAGAAATCTGACAAGTCAATGAAAAACTGCGGACTCTTACCAGTGTTATAGCACCGCTGCCGTCAATGCATCCCGTGACTGCCACATTACGTATGATGGGTCTTGAGTTTGTGATTTCAGCGTACACCCCTGTGAATAGTCCTAACATTGCACTTGTTCCGTGCAACGTTGGCTGGCTTTGCGGGTTGACGAATACGGTTCTGTCCTTGCGGTCGAGGTCGATATAGCCTGCCTAAAAATTAAATTGTGTACTTTTTCACTATTCTTGACTGAGCCTTGGTACAGTATTTCGCGCGCTCATTGTGTGACATGGGATTGAAAATGCCATGCCACATTTCTTCGAAACCATAAATAGCTATACTCTGAGAATACCTTTGGGAGAAACTTTTCAAAGCGTTGCCTGATCCGTAAAGCGCATTATGCGTGTGTTAGCTGCAGCGGTCACTTGACTGCCAATCACTCAACACACAAGTCTAACGTAGTGATTTGCGAAATGCTACGAAACTCAGCTGGCTGCGCGAGCTGCGTGCGCTGTACACGGATTACCTAGACTAACAGTTAGGCATGCAATGTTTCAAAGCGAGCGAAACACCGCAGTGTGTTTCCCACGCCTACGCCACGGAACGAGGGGCGAACAAAGGTTGACAACTGGAATGGAAAATTAAGTTGAAAGTGCAACCAACTGTGATCAGCAACTTGATTGCTTTGATCACCATTGAGACGCCGTTGGCGAATGAAAGGTCCGGATATGGGTCCACCACGATGGTTAGATTAGCCTTTTCGCCGATATCTTCCGACATAAAGAAGGCTGTCGATGGAATTTGATCGCGCTGAATTCGCTCGTTTGTGCTGTCGAATACCAGCACGAAACAGCCACCTTCCGTACATTCTTCTCCCGGTGGCACTTCTTCGTTACCTGAAATGAATGCACTTGTTTAATGGGGGCATTTTTCTACTCAAAGCTTCTTCAAACTTCGCACGAAGTTAGCCACAACTTAAGACGTCATAAAAGTCAAGACACCGGGAGTCTAACGTTTAACATGCGACCAGGAGATACATTTGAAGAGGATCATCCAGAAACAAAACCCACTGCAGCCCAGCCCAATTTATAGCTGCGCATTCAGGCAAACCACCTGATTAATGTGCAGCTATAAATTGGGCTGGTTCGCTGCGGGTTTTGACCCTTTTTGCTCTGTTGCAATGCTTCCGAGTTTACGTTCCCCTAAATACAGTCGGCCCTCTTTATAGTGACTCTCTACATATAGACGAACCCTCTTTCTTAAGAGAAACTGGCCGGGTCCCAAATTTTTATGTGCAATAGCTCACTTTTTGCGCAAATTTCTGTATTGTGTGTGGGGACAAGCTTTGCACTCTGACTACTACTTTAACGACTGGAACCTCGCACCTGAAAGTGACACAAATTTGAGGCACCACTGGTTAAGCATCAAAAATAGTTCAGCATAAAGTACAAAAGAAAACAGAACGCTGTGCAATTCAAGCACCCATTGCAAGAATTATTGTGTTGTTTCGGCAATTTCACGTCTGAAATGGTGTTGGTATTTATACGATCATGATCTACAAAAACGCACTGTTCCAAATTCAGTTAATGTCCGGCCACATGCGATATACATACATACATACTGTCAGGGTTGGGCAAAAAACATGTAAAAAAATTTTTTTAAACAGGTTTTTGAAAAAAAAATTACAAAAATTTTTTTTAAAATTTTTCGGGAAACAATATGTCCTAAAACGTCCAAAAATGGCCTTTTTGGGGGGGTTATTTTTTGTCATTTTTTCTCAAGGGTATAGTAAATTTCTAATTTCATTGCCTCATGCATTTTTACAGACGCAGGGAAATTCCCGTTCGAAGTCGTGGCAGGCAACATACTCAACACGCAGTCAACAAGCCACGCAGCTGGCTCATGTGCGTTTCGAATGTTTCAGTCACACAAAGCTGTGCGTGTCAGCTGCGTGGATTGTTGACTGTGTGTTGAGCTTGTAGCCTGCTTCGACTTCGAACGGGAGTTTCCCTGCGTCTGTAAAAATGCATGAGGCAAAGAAATTAGAAACTTACTATAGCAAAATTTTCTTCACAAAATCACCTTTGGGGCATGTATTTGGTACCTAAGATGCCACAAATGATGTTATTACGCAAACCAAGTCACAAAAGTGACTTGCCGATTAAAGTTGCATTTTTTCGCGTTTTTGCGGTTTTTTTGGGCAAATTTGATCAATTTTCCCCGAATCTGGGCGACTTTTCAAAAAAAAAATTTTATTAAAACAATTTTTTTAAAAAACGTGTCTAAAATTTTTTTCCAACCCTGCATACTGTATGTCGTGTGCGGGCATCTTGCAGATTCTTTACAGTGGAAATTCTTTATGGTGACATAAATGAGCAGCTCCCGTTTATGTCACTATCAAGAGGGCAGACTGTACTGCACGATGTGGATAACCAGCCTTTTGGGGTCTTAGTTTGCTGAGCTGTCAAGCACGCCACCGTTTTGTGCTCAACAACTGTCATACAATCGGGTGTTGCTGACACGTGTAAAGCTTGAACGCCCTTCACCGGCTGCTGGCATCCCACACATGTGCCAGGCGTCTAAACGAAATGGTGCACATGATTCGTATTGTTTTCGTGTTCAAGTTGTAACTGAGCACCTATGTATACAGATCCAGGATGAAGGTTACCCAGATCAACATTGTACATACCTGGGTACCTTCGACTTTAATAAATTGAAGGTCATACGGTGGCCGTACATAAAAGTAGATAAAAAGAAAAATGGGCATTTTACGTGTCAAATTGCAAAATTTACTATTTCTTATTTCCGAGTTTCACAAAAGATTGGCAGTAGGAAATATTCCCTATACTTTCGTGCTGCGATTTTTGAAACTAGGAAATACAGAAAAGGCATATATTTCCTACTTCATGTTTCCTACTTTTGCACAAAACCAAAACCAATCATATTCATGCGCTGATTACGTTGCGGTTTAGAGCTATCATCATCTATGATCTAATCTTTTGCTCGTCCACGAAACACCAGTGTACCCGTGCTGATTACTTCATCTGATTATAAACGCACATGGAAACATCCCGAAAATACCGAAAACCCCGAAAATCTTAAATAGCGTACATACATGTGTGTTGTACAGCATGTTATTGGTGTCCCGTTTCTGCCTGATTTCGCAGACGGACGGTGCACCAGGTCATCGTCGGCGTATAAAGTATGTTTATGATCAATTTGTTAAATTGTGCAGCTATGATAATTTCCTCCCAGCATACCATTTTCAAGTCCTGAGATTGCTCCTTCCTTTGCAGATACTTCACGGTCTCCTCACGATTTTTCTTCCCTTCACTCGACTCCTTATTCTCTTCTTGCTCAGATGAAAAGTCTGTGTCCTGTTCATCTGGAGCACCCGTCGTCATCTCTCGATTTTCTTCTTGTTCACCCGACTCTGTTTTTGTTGCCCCTGCTGATAGTTCCCCTGAATTACAGTACTTTTCATCAGGCAGTTCCTGCTTCTTCTGCTGTTCAACTGGCGCAGCAGCTGTTTCATCTCGATTTTTCTCCCCTTCACTCGACTCCTTGTCTTTTTCAGATGAAAATTCTGTGGCCCTGGGCTCTTGGACTGGCACTGCCTGTTTCTTGTGCTGTTTAGCTGGGACAACAGTTGTCTTCTCTCCATTCTTCTCTCGTTCATCCGACTCTGTTTTCGCCTCTTCGCACCTCATGTGATTGCGCTGTTGGTTGTTCCGGATTTTCAAACTGAGTGCTTGATGCTCCGGAGACATCTTCCGGGTTCTCCTTGAGAATCTTATTGGCGTGTTATGTTTTAGCGATTGTGCTTGAATGGTTGGTGTGGGGTTTTGTTGTTGGGTGGTTGGTTTTGGGTTTTGTTGTTGAGTGGTTGGTGTGAGTTCTTGTGTTTGAGTGGTGGTTGGTTTTGGGTCTTGTTGTTGGGTGGTTGGCTTTGGATCTTGTTGTAGAGTGGTTGGTTTTGGGTCTTGTTGTGGGGTGGTTGGCTTTGGATCTTGTTGTAGAGTGGTTGGTTTTGGGTCTTGTTGTTGGGTGGTTGGTGTGAGGTCTTGTTGTTGAGTGGTTGGTGTGAGTTCTTGTGTTTGAGTGGTGGTTGGCTTTGGATCTTGTTGTAGAGTGGTTGGTTTTGGGTCTTGTTGTGGGGTGGTTGGCTTTGGATCTTGTTGTAGAGTGGTTGGTTTTGGGTCTTGTTGTTGGGTGGTTGGTGTGAGGTCTTGTTGTTGAGTGGTTGGTGTGAGTTCTTGTGTTTGAGTGGTGGTTGGTTTTGGGTCTTGTTGTTGCGTGGTTGGTTTTGGGTCTTGTTGTTGGGTGGTTGGTGTGAGGTCTTGCTGTTGAGTGGTTGGTGTGAGTTCTTGTGTTTGAGTGGTGCTTGGTTTTGGGTCTTGCTGTTGCGTGGTTGGTTTTGGGTCTTGTTGTAGAGTGGTTGGTTTTGGGTCTTGTTGTAGAGTGGTTGGTTTTGGGTCTTGTTGTTGCGTGGTTGGTTTTGGGCATTGTTGTAGAGTGGTTGGTTTTGGGTCTTGTTGTTGGGTGGTTGGTATGAGTTCTTGTTGTTGAGTGGTTGGTCTTGGTTCTTGTTGTTCAGTGGTTGGTGTGAGTTCTTGTTGTTGAGCGGTTTGTTTTGGTTCTTGTTGTTGAGAGGTTGGTTTTGGGTCTTGTTGTTGGGTGGTTGGTTTCGGGTATTGTTGTTGAGAGGTTGGTTTTGGGTCTTGTTGTTGGGTGGTTGGTTTCGGGTCTTGTTGTTGGGTGGTTGGTGTGAGTTCTTGCTGTTGGGTGGTTGGTGTGGCGTCTTGTTGTTGAGTGGCTGGTTTTGGGTTTTCTTGTTGAGTGGTTGGTGTTGGGTCATGTTGTTTAGTGATTGGTGCTGGATTTTGCTGTTGAGTGAGCAAAGTGGCTTCTTTGTGCTGAAAGTATGCTGCTGCTTCAAAACTGTGGTTTATGCAGTATAAGTGATTCCGAACCTTATGGGGTCAGTCCTGATTCACCAGGGTTTTGCATGTGTAACAGCCACATTTAGTACGCCAGTACTGTAACCCTATTATACTTTTAGTAGGCATATTTTCGTGTGCGAACACGCCACCGTATGTTTTGACGTGTTCTTCTGACGTTATTTCACTCTGGTTTTGTGTAGTTTTAGCCAGCTACCAGTTCAGTTACAGTTCCGTGTGCAATTCTAGGCTGAAAGTTGAAGTCGCGTGCACGCGCGTGCACGCGACTTCCTAGTGCTAAAACCAGGGTTGGGCAAAAAACTTTTTTTTCAAAAAATCGTTTTTTTAAAACGCCCAGATGACCAAAATATGCCCCCAAAAAAATGGAAAACGCTCATGTTGGGAAGAAAACGTGGTTAAATGAAGTAATTCTATGTGTTCTGAGGCAAAATAAACGGGGTTCAACCCTTTTCTAGCGAGTTGTTAAGATCCCATATCAGACCCGCATTATGGGACCAACTTTGGCCGGGGTCATCACTGAAAGTCAAACTCCGTATATCGACGTATCTTGACAAAATAAAAATTGGTCGAAAATTTTTTGAAAAAAATGGAACAAAAAATTGATTTTCCTTGATAATCAGGGTACTTTCCCTGAACAATCAGGGAAAATCAAGGAAATTCAGGGTTTAAAAAAAACGAAAAGCGACCCAGGCGTTTTTTTTGAAAAAAAACGTCGTTTCTTAAGAAAAACGCCGTCGTTTTTTTTGCCCAACCCTGGCTAAAACATAGGGAGCGCACGCCAGCGCACGCGCAAAACTTCGCAGCAAAATTTCGCTCTCCGCTGGCGGAGTCGTCAGTCATCTCACTCATGCACCGCAGGCTGTGAAACATTTTCTTGATCGGTCGTCTGTGATTAAGCGCAACGATATTGATGTTGCTGTTGTAAATGTTTTGTGCTCTTTTCGCTGAGCGAAAGTTCGCTCGTGCTCTCTGATAAAAGCGAAATTCCGCACCCAAAGGATATATGTTTCCATAAATTTCTAATTTCGCGTTGGATCCTGCATTTTTGCGGACGCAGGGAACGCTGGTATCAGAGAGCACGAGCGAAATTTCGCTCTCCGCTGGCGTCAGAGAGCGGCCTTACATCGATCTACAACCAAAAATCAACTGATCAAACTAGCGCAGCTTTAACCGACACGACGATAGCAACCGATAAAACATCGCATCACATGCCGTTCCGAGCGAAAAATTGGAGATTGGCTGGGAAACGTCAGTCAGTCAACAACCAGTCAGGCCTGGCTCTGTGATGAGGTTGTATAATGACGAAATCTCTCTTATTCACTATTAGCTTTCTATTACTTCTTTATTCCATTCCGTTCCTACCGCACTGCAACTGAACAAGCAACGCCAGGGCCACACATTATAAGCATTCACATTCCGTTATCAGTAATAAGTGGGTTTTCTAGCCCGCGCACTCATGCCAGACACAACATAAGCTTGCACAAACATCGTCACGAGATTCTCCCCCTCAAGAAGCTCAACGTAAATGAATATGCCTCAAATTTCAAACTCAAATGAATCATCACTACGTTCAAATGAATCTCGCTTAATAATGAATCTATCACAATTCCAGTCCAATCAGCTGGGTGTCACCACCTTGAGTGACCGTCAGGCATGAATCTCATCATGAACCTCCCATCTGTGGCCCTCCCAACTGTCCTCGGTCCGGCTTTCTCCGCAACGTCAGGCAGCCTGTCGGTGACTCCATACGTATTTGGGGAGTGTCGTCTGTTCGTTTCGTCGTCGTTTGTTGCTGTTTGTTGCACCTCGTAGCCATCGACTGCGACTATTGTTGACCGTTTGGAGTGACGGGTTGGCTATTGGAGTTGATGTTCGACTTATCAGTGTTGAAGGGCGGTTGTACTGGAGGTGCGACCACCTTCCAGGAGCGGCATGCAGTGGTCGACTCTGCTCCTCCGCCCCCTCGGGAAGTGCGCGACGTTGCCAACCACACGCATTGAATATCACGCGACGTTGATTAATTCCTCACTGAATTTCGACTATTCGTTGACTTTGCGTACACGTGGCCATAAATTTTTCATTGCACTTCAAAAAATGTGCACGTAATCATCTTTCGTGAAAAATTTTGTGCCAGCTCACATAACTAGGAAAAAAGAGCCTAAACAGGCTTACGGAATTATGCAACAGACCTAGCCTAGACTTCTGATGGTACAATGGGGAGAAACAAATCTAACCGTATACTTATGACGGTACAATGGGGAGAAACAAGGATTATCGAGCAACAGTTATGCGGTCCGACCACGTGATGTAGAAAAAATGGCGTTGCATAGTTCCGGCGCCCGCTCGGTGTTCGGCACCCCTCCGTTTTTTGTCCATTTCCGTTTCTTTCAGCAGCATTTTTCAGTAACAGAACACAATCTTCGAGCGCAATTACACACCTTTCATTTTTCGTCGGTATCAGTAAAAATAAGACCAACCCCCAAAACCACTTTTTCGAGAAAAAAGCGTTTGAAGTTGGCCTGACCGCATTTCCAACACGGTTTGGTTCCGGTAGGCTGATGTTTGGCATGGCTACGTAAGGGAGCATGCTGATCATCATAGAAACAAAAGTAGACTTTGAAACATCATATCCAAGTAAAAACAAAGCTATTTGTCTGTTGGTTTTAGTTCACAAAAAAATAAATATAGACCAAGCCCCTTGGCGGAGCAGTTGAAAACCGAAAAATAGCCCAACCCCCATTTTCTCTGCCATTTATTTTTCACCTGCTTGAAAATGATTTAATACGGGGTTCATTAAAATGTCTTAAAAGAAGCATTATCATTCAAGACGCTTGTTACAGAGGTGGGAATCGGGCCGGGTTACCTCGGTCCGGCATGGCCGGATTCAAAAAAAGTCAGCCCGGTCCTATCCGGCCCGATTTTTTGGGCCGGGTTTTTCTGATTGTATTTTGAAGCAAACGTCGGGTGTGAAAAGATTGTTTCTGTTTGTTGAAATCGTTGATATTTACACATTGAAAACATAAACAAAAACATCAAAAGGCTTGTCTGTGAGAAGCTTTGAACTCATGGCTCTCACAACCACAGTCAGATATGCTTCCCACTGTGCTAAAGACGCCGACAGCCAAGCCGCCTTACGATACGTTATAAACGTAATGATCGGGCCAGCAGCGACGCACTCAACGAGAGAACGTAAAGTCCCTAATACAACACACACACACAGCTGGGGTATTGTGCAACAACTCATGTGCTGAAGCAATCTTTTGTGTGTGTGTGTGTTGGGGTCGCGTGCTTTGGGGCTTGGTCTATTTTGTCCGCGAAAATTCCTCCGCCAACCAACTTGGTTTTCTTTTTCAAAAATAAGAAACTAGACCAACCCCCAACCGGAACTAGCAGGTGTTTTCAACATGCTGTAACTCAATGTACATAGCGTTTTGAGACAAAATTTTTGGTGAATGTTTAGAATAGTTTTCCAGCTACACGCTGCACACAAAAAGTGGGTTGGTCTTTGGTTGGGGCTTGGTCTTATTTTTACTGATACCGACGTTTTCTTCTTATCATTAGTCAGTGTGAGAAACAAGTGCTGTATGATTTCACCCGCCACATAATCCCACAATAGCACCCATTATCACATTTACTATGTATATTAGGTCTTATTATCCCGATTCTTATGCAACTTAACGGAATCGATTTGTTCAAATCGCTAATAATCATCAGTTGGCTTTTGTAAGAATTGGCGCCAAAATAGCAAATTCAAACAAATGTTTCAAATTCAAAACAAATGCAATGAGAAGCAGTTGGATACTGTAACTCGCAAGCAGACTTGCTTGACCGACCTGACACACTGCTTCAAATGATGTTTCACGTTGTGTGTTGCACGCTGTCGACTGCTGCACAAGTGCATGTACGTCGAACGTGGTGGGGCAGCAGACAAGTGCTGCAAAAGAAATACAGGTTGTTGATTTAATTTCGATGTGGTTTTTTTATCAGGCAGGATCTTATCAGAGCACGAGAGCTAAGCCGGTCAGTGCTTCGGTCATCTGATGTTTCACTGCGTCTTAGTATGAGCAAACGGGCTACGGTAGACAAGACACAGTAAACTAACCCAATCTGGCAGTAAAATAAGACAAACTTGACCACGGACCTCCATGATCGCATGATGATGAGATCAGCTGATGGGCGCGTGAGTTTGGCGCAAGAATTTGGTGAATTTCGCGAAATGATGGTCGGAAATTATGGTGTTGGCCGCCTGAAAATGAAAGGAATTTTGAGCTGATCAATATGTTTATACATATGTACCTTTCAGATTATGAGTTATTATTATCAAATCTATACTACTAAAACAGGAAGACGTATGTCTGTATGTGTGTCTGTGGCCCCCTCCCTCGGAGGTGCAGACGGATCAATTTTCACGGGTAGCTTTGGGTATGCTAACGGGTCTTCGGGGAGGGGGGGCACGATACGGGCGCGGCGCTGAAGCCGGGCCGTAGGCACGGGTCCCGTCTAGTTACCATGTAAACCTTCAAGGCAGCTCAAAAACTTCAATTTCGTAATAAAACTCGGGCTGCAACAAGTTCGGAATTGAACAATCAGAAAAATCAAGAAATTTGGAAAGCTGGTGTGAGTGGTCAAAGCAGCGCGCGCACGATGAAACGGGCACACAACCGAAAAACACACAAATGAAAAAGGGGACAGGGAAAGAGAATCAAGCAGAAGCACCGAATTGTTAATCCCCTAAACAGCATGTTGCATGACGGCATAATTGTGCTCAATCCTCTGGCAGAAAAAGACAACAAGCGTGTAATGTGGTGCTGCTATTTTTTGGCCGAACTGAGGTGTGATACAGACAGACTGACCTGCGACAAAATTGACCTGCAAATGCATGCAAGCCACAGCAACGCAGCACGTGCACAATGCAATTGAGTCGCATTTGAGCAGCGCTGACACTCATTGGCGGTCGATTGTTCTAATCTGGGCTTGTGGAAAACACCCCCAACACTGACCAAAACGTTCCACAACAAAAACGGTCAGGCAAGGACAGCAGAGCAGAGATCATAGCGCGCAGCATGCTTCAAAGTGACCACCACTTGTATGTATTGAGCGCTCAATGTGTGAGAGAGAGGTCTGCCCCACACTTCAATTCATATTTTTATGTGGCGTGACAATTATGATTGGTGTCAATTTTAAGCGGACGCGGGTGTACGCGGTTTTGCTTTGATCATGTTTTGGAGACAGAGTTGGAGCCCCAATTTTCGCCTGTGTGAACGTTATTGATTTGGCAGAAATGAACATTTTTTGCGCTGGTCAAAATTAAGTGCTGCCAAATTGTTATAAATTGTCACAAGATAAGATTCGAACAAAACTATCCCAACTCGGAAGGGCCTCCGCATGTATCCGCGACCGCGTCAAGTTGCTGAGATGCGCATTGTGCGCCTCACGGGTTGGGTGGGACATATCGGGGGGACAACAACAATAAAGCACATGGAACAGAACAGAGAACGAGGTGGTGCATCTGCACACCAGAGCACCACAACAACGCAGCGTGGAACTTTTGGCTTAATTGTCATGTCGTCAGCTCGGCCCTGATGCCATTGTGCACATTCAGAGCTGCTGGGGACGCATTGTGACAACAAAATAATCCGATTCTTTTGCATGATCAACACCGAATAAATTGCACATCGTGCACGAAAGTGCGCGGCGTTCAAATGTGATGTTTCAATGCTCGTATTATGTATGTCGCGCATGTGAAAAGAGCATTTGATGCTTCAACGTGTCAAACACAAGCATGTTGCTGTCAAATAATTTCAATGTCATCACTTGATTATACACGTTCCATTTTGGGCCCAAACGATAACCCCATTCAGGGTTTGGTTTCAATGTTCAAACGCATGCAAAATTTGGTGGATTCTTGTTCATAACATTCTTGCGGATTTCGAAACAACTTGAAACAAGAAAGAAAAATGCCCCAAGGGGCATAAAACAAATATTTTTCCCTGGCTGACTGGCATAAAAGAACGATACTTTCTTGCACCACTTTGTTGATGTTTCATGAAGCACTGGAACAAACGTAAGTGTGTTCTGAGCTGTTTGATGCCGATATTTTTATGTTTGAACCATATTCCCGGTGCGAACTCTTCTGAACCAACACCAGGCCGATATCGGTACATACATTATGTCGATTGCTTCTCATCACGAGCAGTCTCTGCTGAGCAGACTATGCATTTGTGGTCAAATTAATATTAGTTGTTGAGAAATTTGAAGAGAGATTTGAAAGGTAGTGTTTACAGAATCAGAAGATATGTAATCTCATAATTGGGTGCACCACTTTTCTGCCACCTAAAGTTTTGGACTTATAGTATTGTCAGGCAGATGAATCAATTTTTCTGTTGTATTGTTCTGTGCAAAATCAGCCGCGTTTGCTTTTGTGTTTCTTGGCACTTTTCGGCCCCGAGTCTGTTAAATGTCGATTGGCCAATTGTCGTGTGGTTCGATGTTTGTGCGACGTTCGCTGCAATCTTCTCCATGGTCGCACCCACGATCTCGACTTGGCCAGTTCTGCAACGGCGCTCAATCATTGCCATACTGATTTGTAAGCTCATTATGTATGTATAAGATAAACTCTTTACAGTTAACCCTCTGCATAGTGAGTGACGGACAATTCGGTTCTCCAGTCGTTTTTTTTCAGAGACTTCCATTCTTTTGTGGAGACTTTATCGGTTTTAATCGGAAAAATATCGATGCATTACCCAACGGTTTTTTGCAACAAAAACGCTTTTTACGAAAAATGGAGAACGGTGCTTTATGTCAGTATAAGCACATGGTATTTTCTGACGAAATTTTTTTTGCAAAAATAAGTTCTTGCCCACCTCCAGTCTTCTCCTCCTGATCTTCCGAATTGGCTTCCGAATCTTCAATCGTCATTTTGTTGTCGTCCAACGGCTCCTGACCGACTGACGGACCGCGGTAACCGGGCTTCTCCCAATCGAATTGATCTTGCTGACAGTAGCCCAGACTGGAATGGACAAAATTTCGGTTTTTTGCTGTGCCTGATCAGCTGTGCTTAGACATGATATGATAACTCACGGAGCACTTAGGTCATCTATTTTTTTATAACTGCATTTCTCAGTGAGCAATTTCCGAGAATCAATCATGCCAACCGTCGATGAGCGGCGATCATCAACGAGTTGATGTTGTCATAGTCTGGTTCATCGAAATAGTTGAGTCGAAATATCTGGTCGAGAATGTCGCCGAATTCGGACGGACAGCCCTTCAGCAACGCGTTCTTCGCCACCGGTTCCTTTCGGATGTTCTCTTTCCATCTTTAATGTTTCAAGTACTTTTTTAGGTGCAATCTTTTTGTGATTATTGTTATGAAATCCTGATCATCTGACCGACTTTCCTATCTCAATTCTGTCGCTGAGTCCTTTCCACGGCAGGGCGGCTTTGGTGATCTCAATTTGTTGATAAAACCACGATTCGACGTCGTCTTTGCGCGAGTATTCCTCTTCACTGAAACATCAGCAGATGAAAATGGGTTGATCGCAATAAACAATCGTTTTAGAGAATACCGGTGACACGCCAGTGGGGCATAGCGAATGGTGCCCTTGAACGGCACACCACGGCGCGGACGACGATGGCGACCTTCGGCGTTCGTGTATCTGAACGGTGATGTTTCATATAAGGTGGTAAAATAATGAAAACCGGTTTCATTTACTTTCGAGCCATGCCAAAATCGAGCATGTAGATTGTGCGTTGATCGTTGAGCTCGGCGTTGCCGACTGAATAGTTGCCGGGCTTGATGTCACGATGCAGGAATTGCACGCTGCAAATAAACCATGGCATTGTTATTTATTCAGGCTGCTTTTTGTGATAAAACGCGAGGCAGCGTTAGAAACAACTCCTGGGCAGGGCATGGGCATGACAATCAGAATGATAACAACGACAGAACTGTCCAAGAAGACAATGACTCACGACTTGTCCCAAAGAGTGACCTTTCTGCCGAAAAAGCAGCTAATTTTTCAGTTACATAAGAACGCACGAACCTGTGTAGTCCCTTGATGGCTGTCAAGCACTGAGCGCCGGCCATGAGCGCGGTCGACATTGAGAATCGTTGGGCCGGGTAGGATTTGCGAATGTCGTGCAGACTCGTTCCAACCATCGTCATCACAAGGTACAAAAACTGACGACTCTGCGTGACGATAATGAAATTAGGATTCGTCGAGATCGGTCATAGGTGTACCGAAAAGTTATGTGTGATGATTCGAAAGAAAGATCTCATCGAAATCCAACCTCGATCTTTCCCGTGTCCTTCACACGACAGAAATTGGGCGCGTTGTTGACCTGCAACGATTGGAGCACCATCATTTCCATCTGAATCGGTCCCGGACGCTGAAATTGGGTACGATTTGGTGTGCTGCTGTGGACATGACATGAAACATCATCCAACTAAACAGCCGCGCAAACTCACATCACCGGGTTTGATCGACTCGACCTTGGCCGCCCACACCTCGTTGGTCGTCTCGTGTCGCACCTAACGAGATACACCAACAATGGATACTGTTTTCCCACAAGCTATGTTTAGAAAGCTAAAGTCCCTTTTATCACCTTGTAAACAGCGCCGAATCCGCCTTCGCCCAATTTCCCCACAACGATCCACTCATTGATCTTCTCGCCGTCAGCCATTTGACAGTTCGGCGGCGCCATTGTATATTTGGGAGGTGGTTTGTATTTTGAATTGTTTGTTTCTTTTGATGGTCGATATTCGATTGGAAGTCAAAATCGGTAATGTTTGGCTCACAATCGGTTTGAGATCAGAGATGCGGCAAAATCGGCAATCAAAGTCGGTGATGTTGTGGTCAGGGAACCAGCAGAAAAGTTGAGGAAAGTTTGGGGCTTGGACAGAGCAGGGATCGATGATTTAGGTTAGGGCGGAAGTCAGAAAATTCAAGTTGTATCTTTTGGTTGGTCGATGAATGAAATGACAAAAACTCTTTGGTCCAGCACCTATCTATTGGCCTTTGCGGTACTGCAAAAAACGTGAAAAGTGCACAACACAGGGATGCGTTGAGCTTGCTCCTCCACATGGAATAAAAAGAGAGCGAGTAGAAGCAAGGTTCAAATTCAAATTCAAATTTTATCTGCACGCTTTCGCAAAGACCTTTACTACACAAGATCCGGAGAAACCCTAAAATGAACATGAGTATTAATAAACGAAAATGTGAACATGAACGAACAAACGACAAAGAAAACGTAATTCGTTCGTAATACGTTCAAAAATTTAAAATTTTATCTGCGAGTCAGGGATCGGAAACGGGCCGGTTACCGTATTGTCGGAAATAGAACCCGGGGGGTCTATTTTTTCACTGGGGTCATTTTGGGGGGTTCAATTTATGGGGGGGGGTCAATTATTGGGGGGTTATATTTTTCATTTGGCCCCCCGATGAAAAAACCATTGTTAATAATGCCCATAAAAATGGCTTGTTTTCGGTATTTTCTAACTTCAACAGCGGCAATTATGCTTAAAAAGCTGTATTCTGTTGTGTACGCAAGCTTAAACAACGTTTGACACAACAACACAGCCCTACCATACCACTAATCTGTGGTACGGTGAAGGTTGGGGTGGGGTTCTATTAATGGGGGGGTCAATTAATGGGGGGGTTCTACTTTTGATTTCGAGCCAGTTAGGGGGGTTCAATTAATGGGGGGGGGTCAATTAATGGGGGGTTCTATTTCCGACAATACGGTAAGTCGGCCCGGCCCGGTCGGCGAAAAGTCCGGCCCGGCCCGGCCTGGTGGAGGGCTGCAGGTACGGGTGGGCACAATACCCAATACCAATACCACCCAATACCAATACCAATACCGTGTTTGGTATTGGTATTGGGTCTAATTCTGGTATTGGGTATTGGTATTGAAGCTGGCCTGGTATTGGTATTGGGTATTGCTATTGGGTTTGCCGAGGTATTGGGTAAAAACCAATACCCAATCCTAATCCAGAAAAACCCAATACCACACCAATACCAAACCCAATACCTGACTCAAAACCCAATACCAAACCAATACCAAACCCAATACCAACTCAATACCAGACCAAAAACCCAATACCAAACCAATACTAAGACCAATACCCAATACCCAATACCAATACCAACCCAATACCCAATACTCAATACCAATACCAACCCAATACCAAACCCAATACCAGGCACTGCAGTAGTATTGATTTGGTATTGGGTATTGGTATTGGTATTGGGTCTCGCCCGGTATTGGTGTTGGGTATTGGTATTGGGTCCCCAATTTGGTATTGGTATTGGGTATTGGGTATTGGTACAGGGCCGGTATTGGTATTGGGTATTGGTATTGGGTGTCAAAAGTGGTATTGTGCCCAGGCCCAATGGTGTGGCTGGGGGGGGGGGGGGGGGGGGGTCCCCCCCCAAGGTACAGTAGGTAGGTTGCCGCCCCTCGCCTGGTACAGTAGGTAGGTTGCCGCCCCTCCCCTGGTACAGTAGGTAGGTTGCCGCCCCACCTAACTTTTCACCCAAAACATCCATTTTTGGCTTAAAATTGCATAAAATTAGCATATTTGTCTGCAAATAGGCGAAAAATCGCGCGCTGCGCGCGAAATTAGTGTTTTAGGCCACATTTTCTTCAGTATTTAGACATAAAAAATTTCGGTTTCCAGATGACCCCCCCCCAAGTGGTACGACCCCCCCCTAGCTCGGCTGGTACAGTAGGTAGGTTGCCGCCCCGCATTTTGGGTGGTACAGTAGGTTGCCGCCCCGCCTGGGTAGCTACACCACTGCCCAGGCCTAGCTGCAGGTCGGCCCGGCCCGGCACGTTTTGGCTTGAGGTCGGCCCGGCCCGGCCCGGTCAGCCAATTTTCAAGGGCCGAAAACTGAAAAAGTCCAAAAAGCTGAAAAAATTCGGAAATTTTCTGCAGAATAGGTACTTGTTTTCACTGGTGCAGCTGGGGGCAGTGTAGTGGCTGGGGGGGGATGGGGTGTGATTCCCCCCCCTAAGGAGTAGGTACCTTGCAACCACCCCTTGGGGGGGGATGGGGGGGAGGAAGGGTAGGTACCTTGCAACCACGCCGGAGGGTACCTTGCAACCATAAACTTATGGTTTTTATAGGCAAAAATGGGTGTTTTTCGACCTCAAAACCCCAAAAATCGCGCGCTCCGCGCGCAAACCTCCATATAATAGCTATTTTGGGCAAATTTTCGGCCAAAATGCAAAAAAGTACCATTTTTTCGGCCAATTTTGCAGAAAAAAGCATGCAAAAAACACCCTTTTTTCGGACCCCAGGGGTACCTTGCAACCTTCTGGAGGCTGGGTAGGGGGGTACCTTGCAACTATCTGGATCCATCCCCCCCAAGGGTACCTTGCAACCAGTGTAGTTCCTGGTCCGACGCGGCGGTTAGTGTACCTACCCCTTTTTTCCGTGCGGCGGTTAGTGTACCTCCCTGGGGGGGGGAAGGGGGGGGGGAAGACCCAAATCCAGGAAAAAGTCACTTTTTGAGGTAGAAAATTTGACCGATTTTTGCCCCTTTTTGGAAAAAATTCTCCATAAAAAGGGTATTTTGGCGACTTTTGACATCATTGACCTAAAAATCACCCATTTTAGGCCTAAAAATGGCCATTTTAGGCCTAAAAATGGCCATTTTAGGCCTAAAAATGCCGATTTTAGGCAAAAATTGAGGCGGTTAGTGTACCTGGCGCGGCGGTTAGTGTACTAGTGTACCTTGGTCGCGGCGGTTAGTGTACCTTAGGGGGGGGGGACCCCCCCCCTCCCCCCCCCCCCAGGAACTACACTGCTTGCAACCATCTGCCTGCCACTACACTGGCTGGGGGGACGGGGTAAGTAGCAGTAGGTAGGTAAGTGATGCGCCATCCTGATGCAGCACGTAAGTCGCCTCCCCGGCTGGTACAGTAGCAGCAGCAGAGCAGGTATAATTTTTGGCTCAAAATTTTTTAAAATCGGTATTTTTCACTCCATATAGGGGAAAATACGCGCGAAATTAGCGCCTTAGAATACATTAACATCAATATGTCGACATAAAAATTTTGTTCCCGGATGACCCCCCTAGCTCGGCTGGTCGGTCGGTACAGTACCTAGGTAGGTTGATTGCAGGCAGGCTTTTTTGGTGGTACAGGTTGATTGCAAAGGCCTGGGTATTGGCAGCTACACCACCGATTCTTTCTTCAAAACAATGACTGAAAAGATCAAGAACAAGGAAATGTTATTGCGCGAAGCGCAAAAATTTTGAAAATTTTGCTTCAAAAAATGGTAATTTCGCTCGAATTTAGGCATACCGGGCCGGGCTGCTCGGCCCGGTCCCCCCAAATCTCCGGCCCGGCCCGGCCCGGCCCGGTCGACCAAGTCCAAAATCGCGGCCCGGCCTGGCCCGTGTACCGGGCCGGGCCGGCCCGTTTCCGATCTCTACTGCAAATGCGTGCGCGTGGGTGTGTTGTGTCTGCGTGGGTTTTCAAAACCGGTGTGGTGGCAGGCCAGTCGACCCAAGATACCCTAGGGGGGGGGGAAGGTTTCGGAGTTGCTCGAGATACCCCCAGTCTGGGGGTCCTCTGGGGGCCCCAGAGGATGGTGAAATTTGGGTGAAAAGCGCTTTATTAATTGGAAGTGGATAAATTACCAAGGTTCTCAACCTGGTCACATCCAGGGTAGAGGGTAGTACTTGGGGGCAGTGTGGTGGCAGGCCAATCGACCCAAGATACCCTAGGGGGGGGGGAAGGTTTCGGACTTACTCGAGATACCCCCCAGAGGCTACCCAAGATACCCCTATGGTCCGTCAAAAGGCGAAAAAAGGCCGTTTTTTGCATGCAATTTTACTGCAAAATTGGCCTAAAAATGGGTATTTTTTGACATTTTTGCCGAAAATTGGCCTAAAATGACCATTTTTGGGTGTCTGCGCGCGGAGCGCGCGATTTTTGGGGGTCCCGAGGTCGAAAAACACCTATTTTTGCCTTTGAAAACCATAAATCTACTTACTCGAGATACCATTTGGGGTCGGCTCGAGATAGATACCCTTCCCCCCCCCCATCCCCCCCCTAAGGGTTGACTCGAGATAGATACCCCTTAGGGGGGGGAATCCCCCCCAAGCCCCCCCAGCCACTACAGTGCTTGGGGGGGTGGGGGGGTCCCCCCAAATTCATCTATCTATCGTCAACCAGTGATGTGGTTGGGGGGGGGTATGGGGGGTGTTACCCCCCCCCCAACTGCTAGGTAGCTTTCTTGCTCCGAAACCCATACCCCCCAAACAGGCTAGCTAGCTTTCTTGCTCCGGTCATCAAGTAAGAAAAGTGTTGATTTTAGTGCCAAAATGACCATTTTATGGGACAAAATGGTAAAATTCGTTCAAATTTTCTCACGCGTGCACAAAAATACGCATTTTAAGGCTTATTTTAGCATAATTTAGACCAAATTTTATACTCCTGTTTTTGACTTCTGGACCAATACCCCCCCCCAAATCGGGGTACCCGGTTAGCTAGCTAGCTTTCTTGTGCCGGACCCCTCCAGCTAGCTAGCTTTCTTGCTCGGACCAACTACATCACTGTCGTCAACACTTTTTGATTTCATCTATCTATCGTCAACACATATGGGCAAATCTATCTATCGTCAACAAATTTTGGGAACAATCTATCTATCGTCAACACATTTCGAACCCAAAATTGACATTTTTGCCTCAAAATGGCCCAAAATCGGTATTTTTCACCACAAATAGGCAAAAATCGCGCGCTACGCGCGGATTTAGTACATCTATACACATTTTCATTAATATTTACACGTTATTACCTACTTAATGCACTATACTATACCTTGATTTTTGGCGACCCCCCCCCCCCACCATCTATCTATCGTCAACAAGTTTGGGTCGACCCCCCCCCCAGATTTCGGACTTGGGTCATCTATCTATCGTCAACACATTTCGGGTCCCAATCTATCTATCGTCAACACCTTGACCAAGTACTACACACTGGTCACATCATGCAAGTAGCGATAATAGCCACCTGACTCGAAATTCAACTGGCGATTTGGAAATCTCAAGTGGTGAAACCGCCACCTCAGGTGGCCATTAAAAACCATGATGCATAAATATTGAAACTTTTCATTTGGGAACAAAAAATTCAAGAAAAATTAGCAATTTTGGTATAAACATTGGGTGAAAAAGTTACATACCGACACTACCGACACCTCAGAAAAAACGACACTTTTGGCCGCCGACACCGACATTAGTAGTGTCGCTACCGACACCGACCTTTTTCCGACATCGACGCCGATCCCTACAAACCCCCCCCCCCACCTCCAACCAGTGTAGTGGCAGGCAGATGGTTGCAAGGTACCCTTGGGGGGGATGGATCCAGATGGTTGCAAGGTACCCCCCTACCCAGCCTCCAGAAGGTTGCAAGGTACCCCTGGGGTCCGAAAAAAGGGTGTTTTTTGCATGCTTTTTTCTGCAAAATTGGCCGAAAAAATGGTACTTTTTTGCATTTTGGCCGAAAATTTGCCCAAAATAGATATTATATGGTGGTTTGAGGTCGAAAAACACCCATTTTCCCCTATAAAAACCATAAATTGATGGTTGCAAGGTACCCTCCGGGGTGGTTGCAAGGTACCTACCCTTCCCCCCCCATCCCCCCCAAGGGGTGGTTGCAAGGTACCTACTCCTTAGGGGGGGAATCCCCCCCCCAGCCACTACACTGCCTCCAACACTCCAACACTGCCCCCGCCCCCCCCCCAAGACCCGGTTAGCATACCCAAAGCTACCGATGAAAATTAACCCGTCCGCACCTCCGAGGGAGGGGGCCACACACAGTGGTGTCGTTGAGAAATCGAAAGTTTCCCATACCCAATTTTCGGGAAATTTCCCATACATACCCCCAAAAATCAAAAATTTCCCATACCAGGGGGGGTTTTTCCAAAAACTCAAAAATTTCCCATACCCGAGGGTGGGGGTTTTGAAAAAAAGACCCCAAAAATCTTCTAAAAGTGCCAAAATTGGTCTAAAAAGTGCTTAAAACAGAGTTTTCTTGCGGTAGTAAGCGATTTTTGACATTTTTGGACGAAAAATGGCCAATTTTGGTACTTCTCGGGGTCAAAAAGTCATTTCTTAGGGGTGCTTGTTCCAAAAGTGAAAAATTTCCCATACCCCATACCCCCGGCCGATTTCCCATACCCCATACCAGGGGGGGTAACCCCCCCCAACCCCCCCCAACGACACCACTGGCCACACACACATATATAGACAAACTACACCAACACGAGCTGGCAGAATAGTGAAACATTCATACGTGGCTGCAGATTTGGGAAATGTTACACGTTGAAGAATAGAAAACGGAGCATGATGATTTTCTCTTTCTATTCGTTTTGAACACACACCACCTTCGAAATCGAGCTCATGTTGGTGTAGTTTGCCTATACGTCTTCCTGTTTTAGTAGTATAGATTGGGGAAATTAGTGTAACCGGAGGGGAAATTAGTGTACTAGTGTACCTTGGTCGGGGACATTAGTGTATCTTAGGGGGGTCCCCCTCCCCCCAGGAACTACACTGCTCCCCAGACAGTGTAGTGGCAGGCAGATGGTTGCAAGGTACCCTTGGGGGGGATGGATCCAGATGGTTGCAAGGTACCCCCTACCCAGCCTCCGGAAGGTTGCAAAGTACCGCTGGGGTCCGAAAAAGGGTATTTTTTGCATGCCTTATACTGCAAAATTGGCCAAAAAATTGGTACTTTTTTTTTGCATGTTGGCCGAAAATTTGCCTAAAATAGCTATTATGTAGGTTTGCACGCGAAGTGCGCGATTTTTGGGGTTTTGAGGTTGAAAAATACCCATTTTTGCCTATGAAAACCACGAATTGATGGTTGCAAGGTACCCTCCGGGATGGTTGCAACGTACCTACCCTCCCCCCATCCCCCCTCCAAGGGGTGGTTGCAAGGTACCTACCCCTTAGTGGGGTTAGAGAGATGTCGGGTGTCGGGTGCCAAAAAAAGTGTAGGTGTCGGGTACCCCCAGATGTCGGGTGTCGGGTCCGAAAAAAACCGCCGACCCCCGACACTTGCGGTTCAAAACATCAGTATTGCTGAGAGAAGAATTTTGAGAGAAAATTTTCTTCGAACCAAATGTTTCCGAAGACGCAGAATGTGACATTTTGGTGTTTATTTCGTGTGAAAATACTTGAATTCAGTAACTTGAGCCAAAAAATTGCACTCATGATGCAAATGAGCAAAAATTTGCCTGTTTTTGTTCCAAAAACAGGTGTCGGGTTTTTTTTCAAAAACTAGATGTCGGGTGCCGGGTTATTTTGCAACTGTCGGGTGTCGGGTGTCGGCTTTTTTTCTGAGATGTCGGGTGTCGGGTACCCCCCACGACCTCTAACCTTACCCCTTAGGGGGGGAATCCCCCATCCCCCCACCCCAGCCACTACACTGGCTCCAGATTCCGATCCCTACTCGTTCATTCAGCGGGCTTCAGGCATAGATGTAGGGATCGGCGTTGTTCTTCCTAATCTAAAGTGAACGGGGGCTAACTTTTCAGCGTTTATTTCAGGTTTATGGCTTGCGCTTCGATTTCTTCTGCCTGCCTGCGACCATCCGAAAATGGAGCACGATAAAGCAGAAAACACTGCGGCCGCCGTCACGAATGATAAAATACAAGCCGACGACCTGAATCAAGGCGTGGTCGTTGGTGACATTTCGGACTTTCCTGGCATCGCCGATGTGAAATACGAATACCTGGATCATACGGCCGACGTGCAGCTGCATTCATGGGGCGATGATGTGAAGGAAGCCTTTGAACAAACGGCAATGGCAATGTTCGGTTATGTGACAGGTACGGCCAGCGTCAGCGATGCAGATCAGTGTTTTGTTTTCAATAAATGGCCATTGCCAAAAATCGCCGCCGTCACCCGACTTTGACCCAAATTTCTGGTGGCGATCATCGTCAAATTAAAATGTCAACTTGGCTGTAAAAATTGCAGTTTTGGGGTTCCAAAGTCGTGCTTTTGGTCGGAAGCGCCCTATTTCGGATGGAGCTTAGAAACGGAAAAATTACAGACGTTGACGTTACATATTTTGGTCCGAGGCGCAATGTTTGGTTGTTCGGAGCTCTCAGCACTAACACACGTGCCGCATGCACCCAGTGTAGTTCCGGGGGGAGGGGGTCCCCCTCGGCAGTGTAGTTCCTGGGGGGGAGGCCCCCCGTCGGGTACACTATCCCCCTATCTCCCCCTCCTCCGGGTACACTATCTCCCCCAATTTTTGCCTAAAATGCCCATTTTTGGGCCTAAAATGGGCATTTCTTGGCCTAAAATGTGCAATTCAATGTTCTCAAAAGTCGCCAAAATGCCCTTTTTATGAAGAATTTTTTCCAAAAAAGGGCAAAAATAGGTAAAAATTTTCGACCCCAAAAAGTGACTTTTTCCTGAATTTGGGTCTTCCCCCTGGGTATCTATCTCCCTCCGAAAAAAAACGGGGGTCCGCTATCCCCCCTCCGGACCAGGAACTACACTGCCCCTCGGGTACGGTATCTCCCCCTCAGGTGGTACACTACTCCCATCTTCCCCTCCGGGAACAATATCTCCTCCAGCTCCATGTTGTCAAAAATTGCCAGAATATCCTCTTATTGGGATTTTTTCCAAAAAGGGGCAAAATTTTCTGCAGACATCGACACGGTGACGGTCGAGTACACGTTCGACATCGAGGCATCGGGTCACGACATGCACACACTTTTGTTCGCATTCCTCGACGAATGGCTGTTCAACTTCTGCGCCGAGCCGTACTTCATACCGAGAGCGGTGCGAATTGAGAGTTTCGATCGCCAAAATTGGCGAATCAAAGCGAGAGGCTGGGGCGAGTCGTTCGAAGCGCGAACCAAACATCCGCAGGGCACCGAAGTCAAGGCGATCACCTATTCGAACATGCAGGTGCACGAACGCGATGATGATGATGGACACAAAGCTGAGATATTTGTCATCATCGATATTTGATTGATGTTGCGTGATTTCGATGCTGCGTGCCTTTTTCAGTCGTTTTCAGTTTTTATATTCTGATTTTTTTTCAAACAGAAATGTCTTCATTCATTTCATTCTGTCGCGTATTAACTCCTTGTGTGGATATCTGGCTGGCTGTGATACCTTTGCAATCACTGATCATCATATCTTGCAAACAATCAGACAATCGAAAAACGTATAAAGTTGAATTCACGAAAATGGTAACGGAATTGTGCTCTCTGCGCATTGCGTAGTGGTTGTACTCAACCACGCCACATCCAAAGATTCGGGTGATGCTATTTTTATTTTTTTTTCTCATTGGAAGGTACGAATCTCACAACTTTCCATGACTTAATTCAAGTCTGACGTATCTGTCGTCGTTCTGACCGACGTCACTCACAATGGGCAGCGTTCAAGACCGGACGTTCAAGCGAAAGCTGAAGAAAATGCACAAGCATCGGGCGGAGAAAATGGCCAAAGTTGAGCAAAACGCCCAAACCAAACAGGCTGACGAGGATTCGCAGGAACCGAGGCCCGAAAATGGTTGGTCACGTTATTTGCGATGTAGTGGCTTGACCTTTGAAAAATCACTCGCTGGTTTTGAGTACAGTTGCAGCAAAAGATGTTGCGAAAACGCACGTTGAAGGACATTTCTCCAGAAAAATTGTGCCTGTTTTCAGAACCTGAAAAAGCCGAACCGGCCGACATTACATTTCCGGTCAACCGATCGGGCGTTGGACTGAGCATTCTGAGTGGCACGAAATTCGATTCGCTCAAGGAACACGTGAGCGAACCGACGATGAAAGGCATTCGCGATATGGGATTTGAGAATATGACCGAGATTCAGGCCAAGTCCATATCGCCGCTTTTGGAAGGAAGGTGCGAAATGGAAAACGTCGAAATGTATTTATTTTAACGACGTCGACTTTCATTTCAATGTTCTACAGAGATCTAATGGGCGCCGCTCGTACGGGCAGCGGCAAAACGTTGGCCTTTCTCATTCCTGCGATCGAGCTATTGTACAAGCTCAAGTTCATGCCACGAAATGGTCGGCCGTCTCGATTGATTTTTATTGAAAATTTTCAGTCGATTTTGCGAATTTCAATTTCACTTTTGTGCTCAGGCACCGGCTGCGTAATCATCAGTCCCACACGCGAATTGTCGCTGCAAACTTATGGCGTACTGACCGAAATGTTGGCGCATCACAAGTTGACGCACGGCCTCATCATGGGCGGGGCCAATCGACAAGCTGAACAGCAGAAGTTGGAGAAAGGCGTCAATATGCTCGTGGCCACGCCCGGGCGGCTGCTCGATCATCTGCAGGTTAAAGGGGTGCTGCCAGGAACGTGATTTGTTCCGAAACTTTTGCGGTTCGTGTTGCTGATACTATGAACATTTCGGTGTCATCTTGTCGAAATAGTAGTCAGTGCAGTGCAGTCAACAAATTTTATCTTTTAAACCTGATACTCTGTACAAATCATGGTCAACTATGTACGTTCTGCTGGTCAATCATTTCTATAATAGTCCTCTAAAATTTGAATTTCAAAATGTACATGCGGAATCGAAAATAGCACGTAGTCTCAACAGAAACGGTCACGTTTTGATGTCACGTCATAGTTTCGAGTCTTCGGACGGCACGTCACGCAGCGATTCCAGCTGAGTCGTGTCGGTCCGGTCGACTTGGAAGAATTCACGCATTTCACGGTATGCAGTCATGCACTGCTCGTGCTGTTCACTCTCGTTTGGCACTTGTATCGGTTTGGATCCTGTGAGTTTGTCAAAAAAGAATTTCAGTCTGATGTTCAACACACAGACAATCGGCTCGGTGTCATCCCTAGTGTAGTTGACGTGAGGTTCTCCTCCTCGGGTACTCCAACCCACCAACATCGTCTTCGCCTTTTCGCCTTAAATAGGTAATTTCAGGCGTAGAATATGCATTTTGGGGACTAGCCTTCACAGTGAACTTTTTGAAAAAAAAGGTTCAATAATACACGGCTCAATTTTTTGATCTCGAAACGTAGCTTTTCCTATTTGGTCTCCTCCTCCCGTCCGGGAGCAGCCAAATATTCTCCCCAAAGAGTCCCATTTCGGTAGCTCCAAATCCCCATCCAGCCACTGCAGCAGACCTTTCATCTTCGTCACATTTTTGCGTTTTCGCACGGCGCTCGTGCCCGGTTGACTGCCGGTAGTCGATGTTTCACTGATGCTCCCACCTGGCTCTCGCTGTGTCTGATCATCTGGCAGATTCGGGTCGTCGTCCTGCGTATTGATCTGTGATTTGTGAAACATCATTTTGCTAAGTAAGTCGTTTTTGGTGGTTGGCGAAACATCAGCAAGCCAACAACGTACATAGAATGTGAGCAGCCGGGTAACGTCCGTGCGCAACATCTGCGAGCAATAGACCAACTCGCTGTAGTCGCGTCGCGCTGCCACCCGATTGTGCAACACTTGCACCAGCAGCCAGATGAGCAGGGCTAGCGCGGCGACGATTGAGATCACGCAACCGACTGGATAAGATAATGTTTCAGTTGTTGTATGTGTTTTTTGTGGATAAATAGGCCGGGAGTGTCTTTTACGCTGGTCGAAACTGGCGGCATCATCTAAACTCCTTAGAATCCTTAATTCAAAAAAGTCGCGTGACCAAGGCCGATCCGATCCGGTCACCAAGCTTGATGTGGCTCGTACATAATTTTTTTTTGAAAAAAAGCAATTCGAATAACCAATCAGAATCCATAAGTATCCGGCGCTGCCCGAACCAGCAACGCAGAAAATGGTGCGAAAATCGTGCGTGTGGTGGAGATGACGCGCCATGGTGATCAGAAAGAACAGATCGTTTGTTGCTGTTGTCGATTTCAATAGAAAATGCTATTCTTCCATAAAAATGCTATGAAAAAGATGAATAACTAAAAATTCTGGTTTGTTGCAGAATACGAAAGAGTTCATGGTGAAAAATCTAAAGTGCTTGGTGATTGATGAGGCCGATCGAATCATGGACGTGGGATTTGAACAGGAATTGAATCAGATTATCCGACTGCTGCCAAGTCAGTTCAAAACGTTTTTTCTCGAGTCTTATTTTCTTCGCAACTTGGTCTCTTTTTTTGCGCAGAAAAACGCCAGACGATGCTGTTTTCGGCCACGCAGTCGAAAAAGATCGATGATCTCGCCAAACTGGCTCTGTCGAAGGAGCCTTTGTACGTCGGTGTGGACGATGATAGGGATATGGCGACTGTGGAAGGATTGCAACAGGTTCGAAATTTTAAACTTTTTTGTTGTAAAAATCCGTTCTAATCTTTTTTACGCATAATGTTCCTTTATTTTACAGGGTTACGTTGCGTGCCCGTCCGACAAGCGATTTCTGTTGCTGTTCACATTTCTGAAAAAGAATCGCACCAAGAAAGTGATGGTATTCATGTCGTCGTGTGCCGCTGTGAAATACTATCATGAATTGTTGAACTACATCGATCTGCCGGTCACCTGCATTCATGTGAGCGCACTGATTTGCTCTGATTCATACTTTCATGTTTAGTTTGCTGTTTTCTCTTTTTCTTGACTTCCCCCGGTTTTTAGGGCAAACAGAAACAGCAGAAACGGACGACCACATTCTTCACATTCTCACAAGCGACCACCGGCATCCTATTATGTACGGATGTGGCGGCGAGGGGATTGGACATTCCCGCGGTGGATTGGATTGTGCAGTATGACCCACCAGATGATCCGAAGGTGACATTTTTCTGGCACAAGTTGATTGTTGTGCATTTTCTTTGCTGCGAATCGTAGCCGCGAAACCACCATGAGCGCATGCGCCACTGAATAATGTCCAAAATAACAGCACATTATTCAAGCAGATGGTGTCAGTCGGACCAAGTGGCCTGCGTGTTTAGCTTTAAAATGTTCAACACACCGTTCTAGTTTTGCAAGTTTTCTGTTTCGGGCTGTCAGTTTTGTGTCAAAGATGTTGCATGTCTGAGGAACAGTCAGAAAAGTCAAGTCAAGTCAAAATCCCGGCCCGATTGACACTACCGCCTTCAAGATGCAGCCAGAAACCGAAATGTAATCGATGGTTTGCGTGTCCAGGAGTACATCCATCGAGTCGGTCGAACGGCACGGGGTGAGGGCGGCATTGGCAACGCGTTGATCATGTTGAGGCCGGAGGAGCTCGGCTTCCTGCGATATCTGAAGCACGCGCGCGTCCCGTTGAACGAGTACGAGTTCTCGTGGAACAAAATCGCCAACATACAGCCGCAGGTTGGATGGATGCGAGAGTGTCTGGTGCGCAGTTGCATTTTGACGATGTTTACAACTGTGAAAATTAGAAACGGAATCTTTCAAATGTGTAACCGCACTTTGACGTTGAACGATTTATGGATGGATGTAGTTCCGCCGGACGGAGAAGAAGAAAGAACATTCTTCCAAACAGTGCTGTGGCTACTTTTGCGGGGCGGGTAGGGTACATACGTGAAAAATTCGGGGCGGGTAGGGGGTAGCGTACCTGGAATCTTGGGGGGGGAATCCGGTTTGGGGAGGAGGGGGGGAAGATTTTTCGGGGCGGGTAGGGTACAATACAAGTTTTTTGGGTGCCTATTTTTATATGCTATAAAGTGCATATATCGCGCGTAGCGCGCGATTTTTTGCACTTTTAAAGGTTTTCGGTCGAAATTTGTATACTTGCGTATTTTTCCGCAAAATATATTTTTGGAAAAAAAACCGTTTTTTTTCCGGAAAAAAAACCGTTTTTTTTCCAAATATTTTTCCAGTACTTAAGGATACCCATGGTTCAAAAATGCCTATTTTGGAGAAAATTTTGTCGGGAAATGGCCTGAAACATGCTAAAAATGCACTTAGAGATTAAAAAGTGCTCATTTTGAACTGTTTAGTACCGATTTACATTAGTTTCGACAACATCCTTTCGTAACCCTTGAAAATATTTCGGAAATTTTTGGAAAAAAAACCGTTTTTTTTTCCAAAAGTTGCCACTTGGAAAAATTTCCGGAAAAATAAAAACGTATTTTTCCGGGCCTCGGAAAAAAAACGGTTTTTTTTCGGTTTTTTTTCCGGAAAAAAAACGGTTTTTTTTCCGGCCCGCAAGTATAGAAATTTGGGCATTTTTGACCGAAAAATGGGCATTTTGAGGGCAAAAATCGGGGCGGGTAGGGTACCAGAGCGGTACGGGTAGGGGGTAGGGTACCGGAGCGGGGCGGGTAGGGGGTAGTGTACCAGGCCGGGGCGGGTAGGGTACCATTGCGGGGACCCCCTCCCCCCAGCCACAGCACTGCTTCCAAAAATATCAACAAAAAACCTTAATGAAATATGATCCATGATGGTTTGAGTCAGAATTTCACCCCCTCAGCCATCCTTCTGTTTCAGTTGGAGAAGTTGATATCGCAGAACTACTACCTGAACAAGTCAGCCAAGGAGGCGTACAAGGGCTACGTACGGTCTTACGACTCGCACAGTCTCAAGGACATCTTTGACGTCAACACGTTGGAATTGGTCAGTGTCGCAAAATCGTTCGGATTCGAAACACCGCCGTTTGTCGACTTGCGTACGTTTTTTTCTTTATTTGTTGTCGTGAAACTTGTTTTAAATGTGCCAATTTGACGTTTATCGTTAATTACTTTAGCTGTGAGCGGCAGATCGAAAGTCGCACCGCAGCAGCGCAGTGGACGCAAGACGGTATCCTTTGGGTACAGTCGGCCAAAAACAGAGTTTAAACAAAAAGTCTACAAGCAACATCAGGGAAAGAAACACGACAAACGACAGTTTACGCGTTGATTGTTGATGATATTGATATCATCTGAGACCTGGAGAGTTTTTGATGTTCATGTTGTCTGTTCTTGTTAGAAAATGCTGATATGAGAAATAAAATTGACCAATATTCAATTTTCATTGTTTTTTGCTGTCTGGAAGTGTGTTGATACAATTATATCACAAGTGCTTTGCACAATCAGCCAGCACTTTATCAAAAGCGTCGTATATACAGTGTATCATGCTTTTGTATCGTGTCACAATGGAGCCACGTGTTCAAGCACATCACCGAAATGCGACTGAATCGCGCGAGTGGCAGTGGCGGTGATCCGGACCAAGGTTCCGAGTCGCAGTCCCGGGCTCGTGCATTCCAGTTTTCGTCACCGATGCGTCAAGGTGCTGGCGCGGTGACCGCCAGCGGTGGCTCCCCGCTTCGACAACATCAACCACCGCCGTCTTTACTTGATGTCGACCTGACACGGCCACCACCCCTGGCTGCTGCCGCGACGACAAACTCGCCTGGTCGTTCGCTGTTCGCTGCCGACCTCGCAACGCAACCGCGCACCAGCGCGACCGGCAATTCTGTGTCGAATTTCTCGTTTCGACCCGCGGTGATGAAGGCGAAAACGACCGCCGTGCCGTCTCCGATCAAACAACGCAGTGCGCTGCTGCAGGACCCGGCCGACGTGAAACGAGCCGCTGCACACCCCGGTTGGGTTTGAGATATTATTCTTCAGAATAGTTTTTTCTCACATTTTGTGGTAATATCGGTACCGGTGCCTCCACGGGTTGAAATTTGTGTTCTGTCTGACGCAACACAACGTGGGCACGACACCAAGTTGACAGCGCATCTTGAACTGTTCAGGTCTGAGACTGCTTCTCATTCATAGCGCTGGGTTAGCCTGCGTTTGCGAGAATGTTGCAACTATTTCTGCCATGTCCGGACATGTGCCAAAAAGTGCTGATTTTAGTGCCTCCGAAATGGCCGTTTTATGGCCCAAAATGAGCAAACTTTCTCATATTTCCACCGATGCGCCAAAAATTCCCCCATTTTAAGGCCGATTTTAGCCTAATTGATACCTTGCTCCTAATTTTGACCTCTGGACCAATAGGCACATACCCGCAAAATCGGCATGTCCGGCGAGCCATCCCTGTATGTCCATCGATCTGGATCCCTCCAGCTATCTATGTCTAACACCTGGACCAACTGCGTCACCGTGTGTGGTGTAACTGACGCGATCGCTTGACAATCAATAACGTCTTGCCACCTTTCGTTGCAGACGTGACTGCTCCCGTGTTTCTCAAACGCTCATCAGCGCGTCGCAGCAGCGAACTGAGCGTGGACGCCAACAACGACATCAAAGCCAGTTTGGCTGCCAGGAAATTGGCGGCGTTGAAGTCCGGCAGATGGCACACGCGCGCACCGATGATGACGTCACCGGGAGCGGGCGCTGTGAGACGGTGAGATCGGCGTCGGTTCATCGTCCATTTGTGTTTGTCGCTCATACGGTTTCAGTCAGTTAACGACCGTTAGATTTTCCGCCTGAGAAATTTGGTTTGTAAACGTTGTTTTATTTTTAGAGAATTTGTCTGCCTTTATGGTGACGCACGTAACTGAAAATTTTCCGGTCGCCGATCATGTCATTGCAAAGAGGGAAGAAAGACTGTAATAGGCTTTGGACATTTAGGACTCACTAGACCGGGGCTGTCAGTTTTGGAGACTCCGAGCTTGTTGCGGAACAACTGAAACGATTCACGCGTCTAATTTTGATTTGTAATATTTATATAATTACTTCTGAACCAGATCATCCACCAACGCACCGAATCTGACGCACGCGGCCGCAAATGTGCGAAAATCGGCGATCAAAACACAGCGCACACTGCAACAGCAGAAACGAAAAAGCTCGGAGACCGTATTTGGGCTGACGAAAGCGCCAGCGACGTCAAGCGCCAGCGATCAGAAAATGGACAGCGACTTGGGTATATTATGATTTGTTTCGTTTTTGGTAAAAATGTGGTGCTTGTACAGGAAAAACATTTTCAGCGCCAACCCAAATTCCTGCCATAAAATCAACAACTGCGCTCAAAACACAACAACCCCCGCTAGCGTCGATGCTGATCACGCCGGCAATGCGCGGTCAAGTGGCTAACGAACTTCGATCACTGATCGGTCGTAGATGCGATGGTGCTTATGATAAATACGTGTTGTTGGAGGAAAGGGACAAGATTCTCAGGAAGCTGCAGCCGAAATGCAGCGATGTGCAACGAGCCACGGTCGGTTGGAGACCTGTTGTTATTGGGATATTTTTGTGTTATCGTTTACCTTTGGGCTGGGCTATGTTTTTTGTGTTGCCCATGGGCATCATTAACCTTTTTGGCTGTATGTACATATCAAATTTGGGGGATAAGCCAAATCCAACGGCGAAAATTTGAATGTAGGATGTTAAAAAATACTGGCGTAAAAGTTGTACCCACACAGCAAACCGACACAATTTTTACGCTGATCGAAATGGGTGCTCCATCTCGATCACAAAAGGCGGATCAAGCATAAGATTTACTTACCAATGCCAAGTCGTTGCGTGAGCGTTAGTCGCAGTGGTAGTGTTGATAATACATCAATTTGTGTCAAACCTGCAGGCGTTTGTGGGCACCTGCCAAGACATGTGTCCGGAGAAGGAGCGTTACCAGCGATTGGTGCAGAAGCGCGTCAGTTCGTTTGAGAGTGACGCAACGGGCGTAATGCAACACTCGCTTTGCGTCAAGGATTACAGTCGATCGTCGGCTGATCAGGTACGTATTATACGGCGGCCGACGGAATAAACCGTTTTTTATTGAACAAAAAAAAACGAAAGACAACGGTTTTTACGAGGCCCCAATACTTCTCGTTACCAAGGATTTATTTATCATTTTTTGTCGTATCAAACAATTGTAATGCAAAAATCAGTGCTGGAATAGTATTTGAAAAGTTAAATCGAGTCAGAAAACAGTTCTAAAACTCTGTTCAAGGAAGAGCCACTGCCACACGACCTTCGACCGGCTGGTGTGCTTGTGACCACGATGAACTATCTGCTGCACAAAATCGGCAGTCGACTACCAGTGGCGAAAGACGATCTGAGCGCCTGGTATGACTTCCTCTGGAATCGTACGCGTGCAATTCGAAAGGTACAACTACCCGGATTTCGTTTGGCTTCGTTTTTCATGGGATTGTCCCTTTTTTCATTCACACTGCTGCTTGCTTGCTTGCTGACGCTATTGTGGTCGACGGAACTGCCTGTGATTCGTGCTGCAAGCGCAGTTCGTTTGGTCGCCAGTCATCGTGTTGCGTTTGCGTGAAGCACGTATGGTCAATCCATCGGCTCATGGCACTTTTTATACACACAGCGCATGCAGCAGCACACGCCGTTTTCTAAACAAATTGTACACTTTGAGCGAGTGTCATACTTTGATGACCGCTTTTTAATTTATCCGGTTTTCATTTGCTGCTTGACATAATACTTTTCTGCACTGTTGCAAAATTTGGGGATGTTTCAGCTGATAACTGCAGAGAATAGATGAATTCATTGACGGCAGTAATGTAGCATGCAGCCTGTGTTTGCGAGTGCCATGAGCTGGCGGATTGCCTATATGCAGATGCGTTGACGACATTACTCTAAGCCTGTTTGAGGACTATGAGGACCCGGATGCATTGTGACATACATTTGTCTCCTGAGAGGGTCCGAAACTATATATGCAGCTTTAGACTACTCTATTATTATAAAAATTGCTAACATTTATAAAAAAACTAAATAAAACACTGCTACACACTCCTTTTGCTTGTTACACCGCAGGACATTACACAACAAATGATCAACGATCAAACAGCCGTTCATCTGGTCGAGTGTTGTGCCCGATTGCACATATTCGCTGCCTATTACCTGTGTGAATTGGACAGATCGATGTTTGAACAGAAAATGAACACCGGTGTGTAAATTTTCAGAATCTTTTTGTTTCGGTTTTTTATTTTCGCAAAATGTTTCGCTCAATTTCGTAGAGAATCTCGTCAAATCACTGCAAACGTTGCGACATTTGTATGAGGATCTGTCAAAGAAGGGCATAGAATGCGAGAATGAGGCCGAATTCCGTGCGTATGACATTCTGCTCAATTTGACTGATGCGAATATACTCAGGTGATGATTGTGTTTATCAGATGGATTGGTGTGAATTTGAAGTGCAAGTCTGTAGCTCAATCGGTTGAGCGATCGACTGCTCCTGGTAGGCTGTGTCGGGTTCGAATCCCACTGTGGATATTGCACAATGATGTAATTATGAATTTCTTCATCACAATTGCACACCGCGTCTGCAGCGTGACTGATAGGTTGACACTGAGTGCACAGGGCCCGACTCAGACCAGGACCTGTGTATTTTGTCAATTAATACGATCGCAAAGTGTCTAACTGTTCCTGTTGTCAACGTTTCAGACAAGTGCTGACGTACCCTGAAGCGGTGCGCAGTTCTCCGCTGGTGAGATTGGCAGTCAAATTATTCACAGCAAATCAGAACAAGAATTATGTACGATTCTTCAAACTGGCGACGGCCGAAACCAATTGTCTACAGCTGTGCATTGTTCATCGGTGCGTGGTTCGGATTTGATTTTATTGATGGTTCTGTGTCGGCCTATCAACTTTGCGGCCATAACTGCAATTACGATTTAGCGTAGGGAAATTTTGTATGACCCGTATTTTGTCATCTAGTTGCGGAACTAATTTTAACCAGCTTTGCTGCTTTTTTGTATCGGGAAACAACTTTCATACTGGTCGAAGCCATAAAACCCCATTTTTTTGATATCCGTTGGCCAATATTTCGCTAAATCCAAGCCCCAAATTTGCCCTATTATTGACGCCTGTGAAACATCACTGCAGCCATTTCCCACACATTCGTCGGCAAGCGCTCGATATTCTCTGTCATGCATCGGGTCGCGGGGCGCACTATCCGGTGGAAAGTCTGACTCGAATACTCGCATTCAACAATCACATGGAGACGCTGGAGTTCTGTGCGCAAGTTGGCATAAGGTTGGTTGGGTGTGATGTGATGGCTTTTGGCGATTTTTTTTGCAAAAAAACTGATTATAAGTAATCGGATTTTTTTGAAACATCATATCCATTTTAGGCCAGACCCGATTTCGGGTGCAACCGTCGGATTGGAGAAAGGCGCGATGGAGGAACCGGAAGCCGGCGTGTCGCTATTGAGGCGATGCGATGCGTTGATGCAAGGTTTCATTCTTTTATCTTTTTTATTGGAAGTACGATTGTGTCACATTGGGCTGTTTTTTATATATAATATACTGATCCGTGAGACCCCAGCTAGCTGGCCATGTGCGTCTAAGTGGCTGGCTGCTGCTCCACAATAATGTGTAATTTTGTGCCAAGTCACAGATGAACAGAAGCCAAACCCGGCGCAGACCACAACCAATCCGGAATGCCAGCAAAGTACCTATCAGCCAGCCATTGTGTCTGTTTTCAGCCAAACTCTCTCGTTATTCGAACGTCGGCGAACTGCTCAGTGGTCAATCGAGCACATTCTTCCAGCAGCCGGACTTTGACGGCGCACGTCAACCGGCGTGCAGTTTCGACGCGAACAATTGCTATGTGAATGATCCGGTGATTGAACCGTATTTGAGCGGCGAACTTCCAGCTGGGCAGGACAACAACTGTGAATCGAGTCAGCAGGTCCGGCAAGGTTCCTATGTTGAGGATCTTGATTTGAGGATTTTGATTATATGGTCATCATCTGCTGTACTGGTAAAAGCAATGACGAAGTTCTGGTGCACCGACGTCCGTTTGTGGTGAACCACGCACATCATAGGTCAGGTCAGGTTCTTGCCCAGTCGCCCAAATCGACTCGTAGAGTAAAAAATCGCAGCGCGCTGGGGTGGTCGGTTCGAAAAGATCCGAAGAAGGCATTGTCCCAGTGCAAACTGAAGAAAATCGCATAAAATTGATCGTTGCTTCATAATTAGGGCGCAAGACAGTTCTACAAGGGATGTATGATGAGGAACTATGCACGAAGCGTTAAATGTAAGAACTGGGCTCCAAAGTGAATTTTGGCTTGCTGGCCCGGGCCCGTCCCGGTCCATTTTCTTCGTCGCGAGGAGGCAACCAAGCACGTGTTTCCATTACAGCCGATGTCCACTCCTCCAACATCAACAACGATTGAAACATCACCGTTCAGCAGACAAGATCGGCGTTGGCTGCGCGAGCAGAGCGACATGGTAGTTCGGCTGGCCGAGCGGCATTTCCCGGACTGGACCGACCCGCTCGTGGCCGAAATAGCCTACCGTACTCTGATGGAGGAGAGATTGGTGGATAGACTGTGGCAGGGCGTGGTGGCAACCGCCGTCGATAATGTGGTGTGCGCGGCTAGAGAGGTGCGCTGGGTCAAAGAATGGTATTTATTTTGATGATACTCATTCCGGAAAAATATTGGCTGATGTCAAACTTCGGCCGATATTGTCTGGATCACGTGACTTTTTTGCCGCTACCGTTTGACTGACGCCACCGCACCAATTTCGACAGGTGTCTGAGTTTTTCCTCAGCTGTCTGGGTATAAATGTTAAGCTGAAAGAACTCCAAAAAATCTTTCTTGTATAAAACGTCACGACGTGACCAAAACTGACTCGCCCCTGATCCGTTAACGAAAGTGCTTGATACCGCTAACTCGATCGTTGCACATCCAGGCCGAGCGAACCGCGCAACGTCAACTTCGGATCGACAGACAGCGCGAAATGATCAGTTTGGTGTCAACAACGATTCTACACGATTTCATCACCACTCATCTTGATAATCACACCAGACAATTGGTGTTGAATGAATTGCGCACGATCAAACAAGAACGCAATCGAAGAGTGATCGATGCAAAAGCCAAAGTGCTCACGGATGAGTTCCTCGATTGTTTCGTGGACTGGTGGGCCGAGCAGGTCATTGATGCGGTCTTTGATCATGATGTGATTGGCATCCGACAACGACTGCGTGTCATCAAGGAACGACTGCAGATGGTATGGTAAACTTCTAAATTCGCTGCCGTGCAATAAGATACGCCACACAGTTGATATCAAGTTCTAAACCCGAACGCTAACCTCGCGTGGTTCTGAAACATTGCGCACAGCTGCCTGGCAGGCTGCACGTGTGTCCGTTGACCGAATGTTTCAAAAGTTGGTTTTCGGGCTTACAACTTGACAGTAACTATGGGGCGCATTTTATTGTGCGGCAGCAAATTAGGTTTTTGCTTCATGTGACCCGCGTATTGAATATCATTGGTCGCATGGTCGGTGTGCATTTTGCTGGCGTGCTGGGTGCAAGATGGGTGGTTTGGCAATTTCGTTGTTTCTTCAGTTTAGACCCAGCGTAAGCACAGCTCACAAGGGAAGGACTTTTAAGCTGATCGAGATTACTGAACACAACCCATTTTGCACGCCAGCAAAGTGCATACCGTAAAACGGCGGCCATTATAGATTTTATTCCGTTAGCGAGCACTCGGATGAGCGTCGTCTTTTAGGCCGGTGTGCGCAGATGTTTCAACAAGTGGCGTCGCGTGACAAAATCGCGCAATGACCTGCGACGCGTGATGTTTGACTTTCCGTCGGTGCCCGGTGGTGCGCTGGGTCGCACGCGTGCCACAACAACACGATCGGACCTGAATCTGCACCGTTATGCGCCTATTGGTCTGTTTGGTATTTCACACATCGTTTTGAGGCTTATAATAGGTATATACTAATGTTGTCAACGCAACTGCCTGAGTTTCGTTCAAATCTCAACAGGATGTCTGTTGATTCGTTATCGCACTTGTGTCGCGCGTTTACAATCGCGGTGTTAGCCTTCCTTGAAGTGTGCCAAACTTTTTGCAGCTCATGATAATGTTTCAGATGCTCATTTCTCTCATAAACACGTAATGGATCAATTGGAGCGGGCCAGATACAATCCAGTTCATTTGACCGACGCATATTTCCGTTCATACTACGGCGGACAGGTTTGTTGTTATTGTTTATCTTTTTTTGTTATTTGCCATAAAAAAGCTGATCATTTTTATTTCTCTTGCCCTGTTCCCAATTTGCTGTTTATAACGTTTCAGGCCGGCGTTGACAAATTCCACCATCTTCAATCCATTCGACAAACTCGTCTATTGAAAACGTACGGCCGTCGCTGGCTGCGAACGACGAGGAAACGGCGATACCAGCGATTGGTCATTGATCAATTCCCGCCCATTCACTGTCTCGCCTTGCACGATCAGGGAGCATTGGCTCAGAAATCTACTAAACGAAAGCGATACAGTGTCCAGGACTGGCCGCCGCATCGAATCGATTGGGAACAGTTCAGCCGACCGGAAACTGAAACATCGAGCTTGAGTCTGATGCAAGTGGCCAGAATGGATGAATCCAGGCAGCAAAGCAGGCGACCGCGACTAAAAATGCACAAAAGTGAATTGGAATTGGCAGCTGACCGATTGGGCCACAATGTGTCGACGCTGTTGGGCAGAATGGAAAGTGATGCTGACTGGCTGCAGAGAATTGTGAATGAACGGTGATGCACGTCTATGTGGCTTATACAGATGTAGTCAACGCACAGCGTCAAGTCAATCTCAATTCCATGTGTTGCAATCTTTCCTGTGCTGATTCAGTTGACAACCTGAGCTGACGATTTGCGCCGACGACCAAACACATTTAGCCGTCAATGTTCGGATATTTGTTCATGTGCAAATCTTACATTTATTTTAATATGATTGAATTATATCTGAATGTATGATTGATTAATCTGGTATAAAACGATCAAATAATAACCAAGTTTGGCGTGTTTCAGTTTGGGTACGTGTGTCCAGCTTTCTATCCCAAGCTAGTGGTTGCCCGTGATCAACCATTTCTCAGCTATTCTTTCCATTCCCCATTTATCACACCTCACCGCTTTGTTGTCGCATGTTTCAGCGCACACAAGATTCATACGTGCGTTTGATCATGATTCATCGATTGACAACAACGCTGTTCATCTGCATTCAATTGTGTGTGTGTGTCTCATCAAACATGCCTGTATTCATCCTCGGATCACAATTGCAAGCCAACGCTGACATACGGGAAAGTGCGCGTGCTGATGTTTCTTTTCGAGTGCTTCACGCGCGTGCTGTTGTGCCCTGTGTGTCCATGATGTGAAACCGGCGTTTGTTGTTGGTCCCTCGTTCTTTTCTTGCCAACGATATAATGTAATTTCTGGTCGGGCGGGGAATCATGTGAGTGTACCCTCGGTATTTTTGGAGGGGGGAAGTAAGTGCACCCCCAAGGGTGGAAAAGCCCATTTTCGGTAAAAAGTTTTTTTGGAGTAGAAAAATTTCGCCATAGCCCCCCTCCCCCCAGAAACTACAATGCTTGCCTGCCAGTTTTACTTTTTCTCCATGTTGTACTTGTGAACTGCAAAAACGGTTTCCCGTTTTCTTTGACGGATTTTTTAGTTGAAAACAGCTGAAAAACCGCCAAAAAGTCCCATGTATCTTTCTGCAAACTTGAGCAATCTCTTTTGCAAAACTTCGAAAAACATTTCCCAAAGACCGACCTTGTTCGAAGGAGCAACGTAAAATATAAAAGTTTTTTGTTTTGATCATTTCGGTCATCATGGGCGGGCGCTAAAAACACGTCAAGACTTGGGATCGGGATCCGGCGGGGAACCCGACAGCGACACCCGACCACCTACACTTTCGAAAACCCGGACAGGACACCCGACATTAGAAAATAAAGCCGACACCGCGACACCCGACATCGTGGGGGCCTCTATTAATTCACTGACCTGAAAAAATTGTTCCCAGAAATACCCCCAAAAACCCCTAAAAAGGGGTTTGAAAGGATGTTTTTTCGCTTGTAATCGCATTTATTCGTGTCTATTCGTCAATAAGAGGCGTATTATGTGCTCTGAACGAACAACAAACGTGCATAAATGTACCTGTGCACCACTATCAAGCGTTAATACACTACTGTATAGAGGATGTTGCTTAGGGGGGGCTCTATTAATTCACTGACCCCTTTTTGGGGGGCTGTATTACGGGGGGCCGTATTTAGGTTTTTACCCCCGCAGGTGGTGGTGGTGCACTATCCCCGATCCGATCTCCCCGTCTGGGTACATTATCTCCCTCAATTTTGCCCAAAATAGGCAAATTTAGGCCCAAAATAAGCATTTTTTGGCCTACGATAGGTGATTTTTAGATCAAGGTTGTCAAAAATCGCCAAGATACCCTTTTTATGGAATTTCTTCCAAAAATGTCAAAAATAGGACACATGTTTCACCTCTAAGCTACTTTCACCTCAATTTGGGTCTACCCCCCTCAGAGGTACACCATCTACCCCTCTGAAAAAAGGGGGGCCCGCCCCCCTCCCCCCCGCCCCCACCAACCCACCCCCCCCAACCCCCCTCCCCCCAAACCCCCCCCCCCCCCCCCCCCCCCCCCCCCCCCCCCCCCCCCCCCCCCCCCCCCCCCCCCTTCCCCCCCCCGCCACACACATTATGTACAACGTTTGTGGTTGAGTATATGGTGATGTAAAGCCTTTTATGGCAGATCTGCACCTAAAAACACTCAATAATGACCAGTAACACCCTGACAGAACTCCATTTGAGGGGCATTTTTGGGAACATTTTTTGAGATTTTGGGCAGCGAAAAAATACCGCCCCCCCAAAAATAGAGCCCCCCAGAAATACAGTCCCCCTAAAAGGGGTCAGTGAAAAAATACAGCCCCCCTTGTATTTTAGGTTTTACGGTATTGAATGCAGTGTAGTTCCTGGGGGGAGGGGGGACCCCCCTAAGGTTCACTAATTTCCCCGACCAAGGTACACTAGTTTCCCCTCCGGGTACACTAATGTCCCCAATTTTTGCCTAAAGTGGCTATTTTTAGGCCTAAAATGGGCATTTTTAGGCCTAAAATGTGTGATTTTTAGGTAATGTTCTCAAAAGTCGCCAAAATACACTTTTTATGAAGAATTTTTCCAAAAAGGGGCAAAAATAGGTCAAATTTTCCACCTCAAAAAGTGACTTTTCTCTGATTTTGGGTCTTCTGAGAACATTTTTTTCCGAAGTCTGCACGCGCCCTGTCCTCTGGACCAACTGAGAAATGTAGATCCAATTCTACAGTATGTATGTGTTTTGAGCACGCGGCAAAGTTTGCAGAATCGTCGTCATCGTCTTTTGTGGCTAATCTTTCAACTCCGTTATAGGCGATTGGTATGCATGTGTCGAAAATAGTTGAATGTCCGAAATGCAGGTTCTTTGATCTGTTATCGGGCATGAATAAGTAGAGCAGGAGAGCACGCTTATATGCGAGCAGTTCGTCCCATGCATACAGATGGCATTTTATTCCATTTTCAGCTTCTTTATTTTCTATGCTAAACGACCTTTTTTTGTCCCCCTTTTGGCTCATGTTGATTAGGAAAGAAGCAAATCTCGCCATGATTTCGTCATTTCACACAAGCATTTCCACGAAAATTTCAGCCAATTGTTGCTGTCGGCGTCCCTGAATTTGAAGGGAGAACCGGAGATTTGCATAATCGTCTCTAATAATTATTGACAATAAAACAATTCATTTAATCATTGCCGCTTCCCGCGACGAATCAGGTTGCAACTGACGAGGTCTTCGTGCTTCTGGTGAAGACAACCATAGCTAGCCAGTCGCTATGCAGCACATCGAGCAAGTACTACACAACCCCGTGCCTTTCACAGCCGGCGGACAAACGCTATCTGATCGAATCAATGGTTAGTTGGCACTTTTTAGGTCTTGTTGGTTGCCGTGCCTGAACTAGGTGACGGTGCTGAAGATGTTGGTAGTCTTTCTTCGACCACTGATATTCACGGAAGACTTGGGTCGCTGGTGTTTCACACGAGCATCTCCTGCTAAGCCCGGATTGTCCAGTGTTTCCTTCGATGCGTTAGCAACTACAGTTAAATGCCCAAAAATTAAAAAAAACACCAAACGTTTTCTTGGCGGTCAGCAAGGTTTTCGTCAAGAACAGCGAAATTTATCTCAAAACGTGCGAACGAAAATCTATCGTGATTCTGTTTGTTTTCAGCCGCCAAATTTTCACTTTCTGGTTCGCAACTTGGCAAAACGGTGTGCAAGGCAACGACGGAGGAGGTGATGGGACCGAAGAAGAAACATCTCGATTGTGAGTTGGCAACGGGGGGTTTGATTGTAAAGGCAAACCACACCAACACAAGCCCGGTTTCGAAGGTGGTGTGTATTCAAAACGAATAGAAAGAGAAAATCCTCATGCTCCGTTTTGTATTCTGCAACGTGTAATATTTCCCAAATCAGCAGCCAACTCAGAATGTTTCACTATTTCTGCCAGCTGCGAAATCGAGCCCATGCATGTTGGTGTGGTTTGTTTTTAGATTTCTAGTTGGGTTGGGCCCCCAGCCAGACCAGTTGACTCCTTGCGGTAGACCGAGGGATTTTGTGACGTGTTCGGCCAAGCGTGCACCTGGAGTGAACCTGACCTGTGAGGAGTCACAATTTGGCAACAACTTTTTAGATAGGACCCGAACAATTTGCTGTTTTCTGTTTGCTTTTATTTCTAGTGCATACATATTTGGTATTTGAAGCACCGGGAAGCTTTCTTTGTTCCTGGTCGATCCGCCGCCTATCTGTCTACGGCAACGCGGTGCAGATGTGGCCCATTTTGCGCGGATGTATACCATCGTTAGGCATTCGACGTAGCCGGACCTGGCTGGTCGCGTATCGTTCATATATCTCTTTTACGAATTATTTTGCGCGGCTGTTTTTTTTCGCATTTCGCGTTGTCTGTCGCACTGCCTCGCGCATGGCCAACATCGATTCGACTGGTCCCAGCGTCCAGCTGTGTGTGTGTGTGTGTGGCTCGCTCGATTGCACACACGGGCACACAGCCGGCCTCATGCTTGGCTCGCATGGCTCTCAGATGTTGAGGCTGACGCTGCAAGCCTAACCGCCCAGCCACGCAGCGCGCGCTGGCGTGCGACTTGGGCCTGTATACATGCGCACATATGACTGGAAGCGTGCGCCTGCCTCACACACACACACTCACTGCACACGTAACAGCCAGATGAACAGGGCGTTTTTGGATCAGCGTTTGGTTGGTGTGTGCGTGTGTGTGTGTGCTGCGTCCTGTGCCCCACTATGTCCTGCGCACCTAAGTTTCGTGCATGTACACTCAACTATAGCACTGCACTCTCCACGAGAACTCGGGCAGGGCGCAGCTAGCATATTAGCTCGGTTGGGTCAAGTTTTCGGCTCGATTCTGCTGCCTAATCTTTTTTGATGCACTTCTACTGGGGCTGGGGGAAATAAGTGTTGAATTGTACAACACATGGTCGATTACATAGGTGGGAGAAACTGGGTTTTAGCATTTTGTCAAACGTTACTAAACGTACAGTATTATTTCGTGGCGCATCATTTCGCAGTGCTTGCTTGAAACACCAACAGCCGACACTTGCAACCTTTGTGATGTGCGTAATGGAACTGATTCTTATCTTTTGTCACGCGTGCGTGTGTGGAGCATTTATGGTGTGTTCGTGTGGTGTGTGACACACATAATGCGTTTTGGGGCCCGTTTTGTGGTTGTCGTCGCGTCGCAGTGCAGGTGTCACTACGCATTCCCCGTTTAACAACTTGTTATCCATCTCGTTCCAACAAGTGTTATTGTGCAACCCCGAAATTGCAGACACACAAGCAGAAAAATTGAAACGGTTTCGCGTTTTTGCGTTTGTATTAACTTGCCTGTTTGACATGGTATGGTGCGGGCAAAGGTTTTGTGTTTTTATATCTGGCACAGAAATAATCAATGCTGCAATGCACATCTGCAAGTGCGAAATGTGGAGATATGTATGTTATGTTGGTGGTGGTGTTTATTACTACTTCACAGTCAACCAACGGCTGCTGGCTCTGGTTGTATAATTATTGTGCACATAAAAACCAAGTTAAAACTTACGCGATCGTCGGTTTGAAAAGAATTCATTGTGTCTCTTCTCAAGACAACCCATGCAAGTTATTGTGCGCCTGGGATTTGGATATGGCACGGCACGTGCTTTCTGCAGACATATGATTGGTTGTTTTGTGCTGTTAAAATCTGGGATTTCATAAAAGTGTCGATGATACGTGCGCACTGTCACAATCACACTGTGCAGAGCAAGCAGGTGCGAGGTAATAGCCGAACAGCCTACTCGATCCCCGTGCTTTGATCCCTTTTGCACACAATAAACCATCTTGTCTAACAGCCGTTCTAAATCAAGCGCACATCCCGTGAACACGACATTAAAATAGGGTGTAGAGGTACATGTTCAAACGCCAGAGTGTGCGCGAATATTATATTGATTGTCATCCACATGTCTTGCGGTGGTTTGATGTTTGCTGGCTGGCTGGTTAGTTAGACACACAGCTGTGCTCTGCTGGAACAATGTTCAATATGCCGTGCATACGTGTGTAGTACATGATGTGCAACACTGGAGCGGTCGGTGACACACACCGCATAAACACCAGGCACAATTGCACAATGTTGTGACATTGATATGAAATGGGTATTAAAATTAGGAAGGGGAGAAAGCGAGGGAAGAATTTCTGGTTGGAAGTTGGAGGGATAACACCACACATTGGCATTGGATGATATCGACTGATCGACGATTCCATAATCTTCCTGATTTCCTTTGCAGACCTGCTGCACTGCACTCACGAACCGAATGTTTCAATACCACAACTGGCCAACTTGTTGATCGAACGGACGCACGACGAACAGTGGTGTGTGGCGTTCAAGTCGCTCATCACCATACACAATCTTATGTGTTATGGCAATGAGGTAATAGGGATGGACATTAGAGTTGTTGTTGTTGTTGTTGTTGTTGTCGAGGTCGGGCTACACATCAGTCGGTTATTTCATGCTTCCACCAGCCACCAGGTGTCAATAGCTAGCTCAAAGCCTCAAGCAACTGAAAAATGGCAAAAAGTGTTTTTAGGGGTGTTTTTTGCGATTTTTGGACAAACATCTGAAATTTGCGGGAACTAACTCGAGTAACCTGACCAATACTGACTATCTATATCCCTGATCCTGACTGACATGGAATAAAGTGTTTGATTATTTTTCAATTTTGAGATTATACACTGTCTCTTTCCAGCGTTTCGCCCAGTATCTGGCATCATGCAACGCCACGCTTGATCTGGAGAATTTCATGGACAAACAAAGCGTGCACGGTTAGTTTCCGACCAATCGGCGTCAGATCCATCGCATTCAACAACGTTTCCTTGCTATATCAGGCTACGATATGTCGCAATACGTGCGTCAATACGCGTGCTACATCACGGGCAAGATTCGATCGTATCGACTGATGGCGTTCGATTTCTGCAAAGTGAAACGCGGCCGTGATGACGGACTGTTACGCACGATGGCCACTGATAATGTTCGTTGTTGTATGGTGTGATCGAGCATTCTGTTATTGTTTTGTGATTTTTGGGGTTTTGTAATCAGCGATATCAAACTTGGTGATCGGGTCGGACCTGTCTTGGACACGTGTGAGCTTTGCATTGAACTGGGGCCACTAATTTCGATCTGAGTGTAGGTTGTTCGTTTAATTTCTAGGCCTGTGAGCAACCTTTGCTCTGGTAGAAATTAGTGGCTCCAGTGAATCTCTTATTACCCTCTCTCAGTGCGAAAGTCGCTCGTGGCAGGACCAATGCGACCACTAAGATTGACATCGCTCAACTGTCAGAGTTTCATTGCTTGTCAAATTTTTTCAGCTGCACAAAACAATTCCAGTGCTGACCGATCAAATCGATTCGTTGCTGCAGTTCCAGGTATAAATATGTGGCTTTTCATACGCGCTCTCATTCGACATATTGGGTGCTGCCACATTTTGTGTCCCCGCATTTTCGGACAGAGTTGCAGTTAAGAAAATATTAATTTTTGACCTCAAGTTTCAGGCCGAGAGGCGACACCTGAACAACGGCGTGATCAACAGCGCATTTATACTGCTTTTCCGCGATCTCATACGTTTGTTCGCCTGCTACAACGATGGCATCATTAATATGCTCGGTAATGGATCGATAATGCAGATATATAATTTTAAAATTTTATGCTTGTTCGCTACACACATTTTCGTTCATTGGTTTTTTCAGAGAAATATTTTGATATGAACAAGAAGCAATGTCGCGATTCGTTGAACATGTACAAGAGTTTTCTGGTTCGTATGGACAAGGTGGCGGAATTTCTGAAGGTGGCCGAGGTATGATGGAAACAGGCTGTATACTGATCATTTATGTTCAACTTGGCAGGATAATTTCTAATTGTGTTGATTTTAGCGCTCACGACCCATACTAAGTCTTCTCACTGTGAGTCACAAAGTATCGATAAATTACAGTTTGTAGTTTGAGAAACACTGGATTGCTGGGGGTAAAGGTCCTCTTGCTGAACAACACTATTTTCTCAACATTTGGTTGTGGAAGCGAATTCTCCTTGTTGCTCAATTCCTGTTCGATAATTGTCCGAAATTTGCACATTTTGACATCAAAAAATAATCAAACCGATATTTTCAGGCCGTTGGTATTGACAAGGGCGAGATTCCGGATCTGGCGCGAGCGCCGGCCAGTTTGTTGCAAGCGCTCGAGGCACATTTGGCACAGTTGGAAGGTCGAAGTCCACCAACGTCATCACACAACATCTCGTCACCAACGTATGTGCGGTTATTGCGTAAAATCATTGGTGTCCTTGGGTTGGGGTACCCCCTGCTAGGTGGCATGGTCAAGTTCCCTAAAAATGGCAAAAAACGTGCTTTACCTGTATATTTTTGCCCAAGATTTTGGCTATACACAAGATCGAAAGTTCCAAAGTGTGCCGCGTGGCTAAATCAGCTGTGACGCGACCTGCCAATTAAAACCGCAACACTATGTGTAATTATGGTTGCTTTCTCGTGGAGCAGAGAGCGATGTGGTTGGACTGAGAATTACTCGTTTCACATTTATATTACTTAATAATAATATCGGCGGGCCAGAGTGTCGTGATGACGTCTCTATGCGCTTGATGTCGAAATGATGGATCGACTATTGCGCTAAGCCCATTGAAAGGTGGCGATGGCAGACTGAAAAGAGAGGGATGGCATTTTTTTTTAGACCTGGTAGTTGCGCTATTAGTCATGGCATAGATAGCAATGAGTATTATCAGGGTGATCCTAAAGTTCTATTTATATTACTTGGTCGTTTCATATTTGCATTCAACGATTGTTTGGCAGTGCTGCGACGGAGAAAGCGATCAGCCAACTGGCGTCGGGCGTCGACACATCGCAGCTGGACGAGTACACAAAGCGCAAATATCTGGAGGAGGAGCAACGACATCTCGAAAAACTCAAGGTTCGGTCGGGTGACAAATAATTGACGATTATTACAAAATAAATCTTGATCATCGCCATCGCACATTTTTCGTTTCTTTTTTGTTTGTGTTTTCGCACAGTTGACAGTTGCACACCTGTGTTTGTGACTGATGTACCCGTGGTGGTTGTTTCATTTCTTCGGTGTTGTTCGTTCTGACCGCTTTTTCCTTGTTTTTTTGACAGGCCTAGTTGAGAAAGACCAGATTTATTTTAGACACTTTTCTGTGCGATTTGCACCTAAAAATCAGAGGGTTAGTTGTAAATTGCACCTAAATGAACTATTCAAATTTTGCACTTGAAGTGCCTAAATTTGCGCCCAATCTGTCAATTTGCACCTAAACTCCTGCCATCTGGATGCAAGTAGCGTCTGGAAAACTTTGCAGTATACAAAAACCCTTCGGATAGACTGTTGTTGGTGATTTGGTGGCGTCGCGCTCTTAGTTTGACTGTTGTGTTGTGTTTGAAGGAGCAGAAATCGATCGAGCTCAGTTTCGAACCACCCAAACGTCGGTCGCCCAACAACGGTCAGCGATCACCGACATCGACCGCCAGAATCGGCCAACCCCAACCGCCAGCCCCGACCACTAATGGTCAAACCACGTCGTCTATTGATCTCCTAATGAGCGAGGGACTCGGCGACCCTCCGCCCGCTCAAATGCACCCGGCACAACAGGATGTCGACTTTTGGACATCGACCGTAAGTCGGTATGAAGGCGGACTCGTACTTGACCATTTTGGGCTTGTAGACATAGACTATGAGGACAAGTGTTTTTGTTATATAATTCAAACAAAAATTTGTCTTCATTATCTGCAAGCTTAAAATGTACAAGTATAGCTTCACCTCAACTGCACCTTCGGCACATTTTGGTCTGCTCAGTATTGATCACCATACTTTTACCACCCATCTATGATCTATCAGTTGGTGTTGTACATGCTGTTGTGTTGTGTTTATGTGTGTTCAAGCACTGCACCGTCGTAGTTAGCGGATCTGGAATGTGCGTATGTCTCGGTGCGTGCGGTAGGTAAAAAGACCGATTGTAAACTTACAGCAGAGGAGGGTATCAAGTTACACCACTTACATGTCATAAAACGGGGGGGGGGGTTAAATGCGTCAATCAAGCTTCTCCCAGACACAATAATTTGCAGTGTACACATAAATGTGGTGCACCCATGATGCAGGCACACCCGCCGTCGCGTCCCGCCCCTCCACCCTCGCGTCCGCCACCGCCCGGCCGCCCGGCATTCGACCCGTTCGCGGCGTCCGCGGCGCCACCCGCGCGACCCATGCAACCGGCCTTTGACCCGTTTGACACGTCGCACGTGTCGCACGCGTATCCAGCCGCACCCGCTGCCACGTTCAATCCGTTTGGCGCACCTGGTTGGTCTGGGCTGAGGGTTGCTGCTTTTTGGAAAAAAATGGAAGCAGAATGTTGTTGGTGATGTCTGACTGGAAGCGTTTGAGGTGGGGCCCGGTCCCCGGCTTTGCCGACCGCAAAACTTGTTTTTGTGTCGTTGTTGTGCGCCCCTGCATATTGTTGTGGAGTTTAGTTTTTGATTGGATAGAACACTTGCACACTAGATTTGTGGAAATGCTCGTGGCTGGTTTCGAAACCCGCGATTGGTGTTGTGGCTTAAAAATTTTGACATTGCAATGTGCCCCCTCCCTCCCATTATCTCCCCGGTGCTGGTAGTGAATCAGCCCAAATTATGGGTTAAATGTCGTGCAAAGCTTGTGTTGAGTGCGTTTGTTTGTGGCTGTTTTAGTTCAGCAACGCCCACACCAACATCCGTCGATGCAACAACAACGACAACAACAGCCAGGGGCAGGCCACAATGCGTTTGCGCCTGATTTCGGTCGAGCTTTCGGTGCACCCGAGCATAGCAACAGGACTGGTGGTATGGCCATGTCATCAACCAATGGTTAGGCTACGTTCCAGGACATTGGCGCGTTATGTCATGGTGTATTCATCATCTTATTTTTATTTTTCGAATAACGCAGTGGCAGTGCAGCGCAGTTGTTGTTTCATTGGTTTGTCATTGTTTGTTGCCATTGAAGTATTCTGTCTGTTATTATGTTTGTGTGGTTGTTTTTTCTGACGGATTTGCACAGTAGTTGTGCTGGAATTCCCAATGCTATATTTCAATTTTGTTGTATATCTGTCTTTCAAATCTTCCTTATTATTTATTGTCAAGCTAATGTGGTCCAGAAATCCATCCACTGCCCTTCTACAGCCCCACCGCCGCCGCCACCGCCAGTTGCCGGTAAGTCGTTGCACAAATTCTTGTTTGTTTGTTTGTTTTATGTTGTGTTACGAATTTTATAATGTCCCTTTCATGAAAATATTTTTTGCACTTTTCGTGTATGTGGTGCTTTCTTGGCGCGCGAACGCACGTTCTAGCAGGACTTCACATATTCTTGAACCAGCCCATGATAGCTTCTCAACGAAAATTTTCTTCACAAGATCAAAAACAATATTCAGACCCGTACACGGCTGAAGACATGGAAACTCAGCACATAATGGGTAAACGCACAGATTTGATTTTTGGGGCGTGTGCTGTAGTTTTTGATTGATTGTATGCCTAATGTACTCGTATGCAAGAAATTCAGTCTGTAACTTAGCGATCTAACTCCCTGTTTTAGGCGATTGATGTTGGTGGCAGCTAATATGCCATGCCAGTACCCCTGCCTGTGGAGTGACTGTTTGTGCGTCACAAATGCATACCGTCATTGAATCAAACAGCACACGTTACAATTTGGCGGCAAAACAGCGAAAACAATCATGAAACTGTGACGATGCCCGTCGTTGCAGGTGGAGGAGACGCTTTCAATCCGTTTCTGGCCGAAGCCGCCCCGGCCGCCTCAGCGTTCAACCCGTTCGCCGATAGTGCACCCGCGCCAGCTGCCGCTGCCAGTAATCCGTTCGCTGCGAATTTTGACGGTGAATTTTTGGTTGATGTTTTTGTAATTTTCGGTTGAAGCCTTTTTCTGGAATTTGTACGACATCCACGAGGTGGATATTATTATTATTATAAAAGTTTCAGAACCTGCCGCCCCCGAGCCAGCTGCCGCAGCAAACCCGTTCAATCCGTTTGCATCCGACGGTAGGATGGCTTGGATATATTATCATTTTGACTCGCATTTTGACCGCTTATCTGCACAATTTTTTTTTGAAAAAATATCACATGACAGTTGTTTCCATCGCCAACAACGCATGTTTTGTATACGTACAATACGATGCTCTATTTTGCAGCTACCGCAGATTCGACCGCCGATGAAGGTGCCCTTACTACACTTTGTTGCAGTGATTGTCCACGCATGGTTGTTGTATTGTACTGTGTTTTTATCATAAAATATGATGTAACATTGTGTTGTGCTGTATTTTATATCACTTTGTTGGTGTTCTTTTAGAGAAATCGATATTTTTCATTCTGCACTGCACCTGCGTCATCGTGGATAGATACAATTGTGCACGGGAAGCCATTTCATACTTACGACTCCTCTTCCTGATTCAGGCTTGGATCCACTCGGTGAAGTGCTGTCGCCGTCGCAAGCCGGCGGCGGTGGGTCAGCGGTCAACGGTACGGGCGGAGGAGTGAAGAAGACAGCGGATGGTAAGATGATAACCGGCGATCTTGACTCGTCGTTGGCAACGCTCGCGCAGAATCTGGACTTTGAAAAGAAGAAAGCACCTGAATCGTATGTTATGGTGTTTTATCTTCCAATTGGTTTATTTATTAATGATTACAAAGAGAAACTGATGTTGCAGGAAGCCGGTGCAATGGGGCTCCGGTGGAGCAGCCGGCAAGCCAACGTCTACGAACCCTTTCGCGTGAGCTCGCGCGCGCCGCCAAATCTACATGTATACCGATCCGTGGAGCTTATCCAAACGATCATGTTTATTTATTCGTTGTCAGACTGCAACCGTATGTATATCACCGATGCTTCATGGATTTTTTTTGTCTGTTTGTCTTTACTTTCTGTTTTGCTTGCTGTCTGGCGTATAGTTTATGTTTGCAGTTTCACGTCCTGCGCTGATGCATTCTGTTACTATAACGATAGTTTTCTGGCTCTATTTATTTTGTCAATGTGTGCGATACAGTTAGTTTGTTTCGGTTTTGTCTCTTGTCCGTGTTCGGTGTTTACCCAGCGCGTGTGTGTGAATCTTATGATGTGTATTTTTTACTTCTTCTGTTTTTTTGTCCTGTGGTTTACTGTGATAACAAACTGTTGTTTTCATTGCAATTTATTTATGTGTCCATAGTTGCAATGTTCCTGCACCTTTCATTGTATACTTAGTTGACTGACATACTGACTTTTGTTTTGATTATTTCAATGTTACATTTTTGTCCACACTTTGCTTGTACAATTCGAATTTATTACATTTTATCGCTTGCTGGATACGCATACTCCCCTGTGTTCAAGCTTGAACCCCCGTTCTACCTAACCTAATCCCGATTTTAGTCAATTCCTTGTGTTACATTACAGTCTTAGTTGTTATTTGTCCCAACCGAAACTACGCCATGTGTTTATGAGAAAACCCTGAACTCACCGACCGCACTTTGCATGCGATTGAGAGTGTTTTTTTGCTTTGTGGGCGGCCGGAATCGCTTGCGTATTGATTCTGTCGTGCTTCGTGTTGATTAGTTGATCAATTGATTAATCCAAGCTCTGTGTGATGTGCTCAGACCAGATGTGAGTTGATTGTAGCTCTGTCTTTTTTTGTAAATTTTCGAAGTGCGTATCTTTGTCAAAATGACAATATGGTATTGGTCGCACAATGACTTTATAAGAATTGGTCAAATTTTTTTCCTGAATCGTAAAGAGGGAAAGTGACGGGGTAATGACGTTGCGTTGCGTGATCGCACACAAAGCATGTGGTAAAGAGAATGTTTCAGACCCGCAGCAACGTGGGAGCACTGCTAGATTATTTTCAGCTGAAAATGTTTTGTGAGAATCACAAATAGCACAGTGGTTAAGAGTGACTGAACGTGAAAATCAGGATTGATTTGATGAATTCTTATATAGTCATTGTGCGACCAATAGTTGTCAGTGGAACAAAATTGTATGTTTGGCTTATCCAGTTGATGTTTCATATGCCATCGTGTCCTATAGACTGTAAGCTCTTATCGACCATTTACTCGTGTGCTTTGTGCCCGTGTCGTTTGCTCTACTTTTCTGTGAAAAAATATGTTTATGAACACTAATATAATTGAGAGGTCTTTTTATACATATTTGGTCAACATTCGAGCCTGGGCCCGGAAGTCCTGGCGCCGTCACCACTGACGAAATTGCGCACAACTTCTTCTGTCGAAATTTATCTGGTGTCGGGTGGTGTGCCATATCGTGTAAATTTCTGTGCTGCAGTGCGACGTCTAGGCCTCAGCAATAAATGTTGTAATGAAACATCGCTCGTAACATTGTTCGTTTGTTTGTCAAGCGAGCGGATGCCTTGGTTGGTCATCGGCCGAAGATGTGGCATTCGTTTTGTTTGGAATAATTTATTTACATCCACATACAAACCCGTAAGGTGAAGAAATAACCATCAAAATTGAGTGAGTTTATGTATTAATATTACAGTAACAATCTGCAGTGTACCGCCCACTAAATTTGCAATTCCGTTGGAAAGGCACAGCTTTGCACAAAAAAAGAAGTCTCGTATTCCGAAAACATGACCAAAAGAAAACATAAAACTAAAATCGGTCATTTTTGCACAAAAGAACAATGTTTGAGAGTACCAATAAATAGGATATGGTTAATGGGAGAAACGACGTATTAATTATGCGAACGCAAAACCAATGTGAAAGCAGGTGTCTGTAAGTGGCTTCAGTGTTTCGACTAGAGAAGCTCGATCAATCTACTGCAACTGTATCATACATGACCACACTAAAAAAATGTACCATCACGAAGTTATCACATTTGAACGTGCATGAATCAGTCCTTGGGGTACACCTTTTTAAGCCAAGGCCGTCCCAAGTATTGGGCACCATCGAAACCCTCGAAGTAATGGTCAACCAGCGGGTGCATCACACGGATGTTGGTTACGATCTCGATGTTCTCTTCGACGACGTACGAAAGTTGCGGCGTGAGACGATCGCGTGTGTCGATGATCACCGAATAGTTGGGCATCTCGCGGTAATCCTGCGACAACAAATGGACACACTCAACCACCTGATTTATGTGCAGGTGCTTGCCCGCAGGTTTGAGATGTGAGATCTTACCGGTCTGTCCTTCGGGTGCATTCGTTGAAACCACTCCTCAGGCGCCTTCGCTTTCTCGTCCCAGCCGATGATCACGCCTTTGTAGCCCCACTTTTTGTGTTTGATCACTTGACCGATTCGATATTTGACATGAGGCGGACGTGGCGAGCGGATGTCCATGGAAGCTGTAATACATCAATGTAAAGTTTCTATAGTAAATTTCTAATTTCGTTGCCTCATGCATTCTTACAGTCGCAGGGAAACTCCCGTTCGAAGTCGAGGCAGGCAAGAAGCTCAACACACAGTGAACAAGCCACGCAGCTGACACATACAGCTTGTGTGACTGAAACGTTGCAAACGCACACGAGCCAGCTGCGTGGCTTGTTGACTGTGTGTTGAACTTGTTGCCTGCTTCGACTTCGAACGGGAGTTTTCCCACGTCTGTAAAAATGCATGAGGCAACGAAATTAGAAACTTACTATGCAAAAACCATTTTATTTATCTGGTCAACAGTTGTCCCAATTTGACGACAGCGGTAACTCACAAGCAAAATGTCCATTCTGATGTTTCCTTTGCTGAAGCACTTGATCGGGCGGCGCTTCGATTTGATCGGTGCCCGATAAGTGATTCCAAACGTCGTTGCACCACGTCGACCAGACACTGATGTTGAAATAGTTGGCACGAATGTCGTTCAGCGCTGTCAGGAACCTAAAATGCATGAGCGTGAAACATCAGGTTGTTAAACACAAGAAACATCATCGTCATCATCATGAATACGTCAACGAACTTTGTTAATTCGTATTGTCTCATTGATTCGGTGCTGGAGACGGTGAGCCAATATTGAACGGGCACAGCTGCCATCAACACAACCAACTGGAACACGTGCACGTAATTCAATCGCTGTTCACCGGCGAACTCGGGCATGATGGAATTGATAAAGCTGATCCTTTCGAAAGCTTTGAGTGCAGATTTTTCTCCAGATTATCAATATGAAGTGAAATAAGTAATGGAGATGTCACAAATCGCGAATTTTTTATGTGTTTGACAATGTTCGTCGTCGCTGCCGAGCCATGACGGCCGATCATTCGAGCAGAAGACACGAATGTGCAGTCAATTCATCTTGGATATATGGCTTGTTTTGTCTGAAACCAAATTATTGCAGTCTGAAATGCTGCAGATACTGTATAATATAATAATAATAGTGCACAGTATTCGGGGAAAAGCCGCGATAGAACTGTGCTTGATGTGGTTGGTGATCCATAGGGTCCAGCAGTGCTGTGGCTACTTTGGCGGGGCGGGTAGGGTACATATAGTGCTTCATTTTATTCTCGGTCCAAACAAAGTATACAGCAAATGTTTCATCGCAACTGCAGCCATCAAGTAACACGCATGTTTCGAGCCACGTTGTCGGCCTGTTAGTTATCATCGACGACGATGACTGCTGTTTTCAAGGCGTTGAAACATTTTCTGTATACCGCCTCTGGACTGTTATAAAACGGAAAGACTATAGGTGGAAAAAATCGGGGCGGGTATGTTTTCACCTGTTTCAACCGCTTTTTAATCGATTTTGTAACATGGTTTCGGACCCTCAAGAAAAGTTTTTCGCCATTTTAGACCAAAAAGACATTTTTCCACGAAAAATAAATTACCGGTAATTTTTTAGGTAATTTATTTTGGAAATTTGTCTGGATCAGGGAAAAAACGGTTTTTTTTCGTTTTTTTTACCAGGAAAAAACGGTTTTTTTCACGATGGGCACTATATGGTGACCTGTTATGGTGGTTATCACATAACCATGACGGGACCACAGGAGGGATGTGGTTGTGGGAGCACATTGCAAGTTACAATTACGGCACAGCATGGTTCGGTGTTAAAGCAACGGGTATATCCACGTGCTCGTGCACGTATTCTATCTGTTTCACTCCACTCCATGGAAACAACTTGACCCAAAAACATGTGACTGAAGGCAAGGAGGCTGTCACAAAAATGAGAAAGTGAAGCCGCATCGTCCGCCGCGACGAAATTGTTGATGAATGCCGCTTATTGAATACAAAATGACAAAAATAGAATAAAATGCTTCACGCATCGATTCACGTCAGGAAAAACACGAAAACTGCCTGTGCCACCAACCACACACAGCAAGCAAATCACACGTCACACGTCATCCCTGTTTGATAAAGGCCGAAACATCAAAAAGCTGCGGTCTACCGTTCGAAACAGGAGGTTAGTTTGCACGGTATTACGGTTTGTTGCACTTCACTTCCGAGTTCCGCCGACTTCCTAGTTCCTAACACGTTGAAAAATTCAAGACATCGAAACTGTGGTGACTGACTGGAAAACCCGTTGTATTTCCGGGAAATCCGTTTTTTGTCCATTCTACCGTAAAAACCTAAATAGAAGGGGGGCAGAGGTCGCAATCGGGCCGGGTTTGGCCGGCCCGGCCCGGCCCGAGCCCCCAAATCTCCGGCCCGGCCCGGCCCGGCCCGACCCGTACCCCCAAACCTCCGGCCCGGCCCGGCCCGAACCCCCAAATCTCCGGCCCGGCCCGGCCCGGCCCGGCCCGATTTTTTGGCTCAGATTTTAACCCAATTTTTGTCATAATTTTTGCGATTTTTTTGAACCTATTTTTTGGTTGAAAACAACGGTGTTGCAGGGGTTGGGGGTCCCCCCTAGGTACAGTAGGTAGGTAGGTTGACGCTCCATCCTGGTACACTATGTAGGTCGCCGCCCGGCGGCTAGTACAGTAAGTTGCGATTTTTGGCTCAAAATGGTATATAAAATCGGTACTTTTCACTCCAAATTGGCGATAAATCGCCGCGCTACGCGCGAAATTAGGGTTTTAGAGCACATTTTCTTCAAAATTTCGACCGAAAAAATTTTGTTCCCCCTTAGCCCGGCCGGTACAGTAGGTAGGTTGCCGTCCCACATTTTTGGTGGTACTGTAGGTTGCCGCCCCGCCTGGGTAGCCACACCACTGGTTGAAAATACATTGTTTTCCATGAAATGGTCGTCAGATAGAGACAATACTGATCACTTACTTGCCGAATCCGTCAGAAATTTTAGTATTTTTGACAAAAAAATCCCCACATTTTCAGTAAAATAAGTCACTTCAGAAGCTTCGGGCCGGGGTGCCCGGCCCGGCCCGGCCCGACCCTCCAAATCTCCGGCCCGGCCCGGCCCGGCCCGAGCCAAAAGCCCAAAATCGCGGCCCGGCCCGGCCCGGCCCGGCCCGCCGGCCCGGCCCGAGGTCGGGCCGGCCCGATTGCGACCTCTGAAGGGGGGCTCTATTAACTCACTGACCCCATTTTGTGGGGCTCTTCTATTACGGGGGGGGCTCTATTCCGGCTCTATTAATTCACTGACCCCTTCTTGGGGGGCTGTATTACGGGGGCGGCCAGTGTAGTGGCAGGCCCATGTGTGGGAGGTAAGTATGATGCGGGGTTGGGACCGGAAGCGTGAGAGGTATGATTTTGGTCACCCAAAAAGGCGAAAAAACACCGTTTTTGTGATACAATTTTGGCCAAAAATTGAGGTAAAAATAGTACTTTTTCAAAATTTTCGCCGAAAATCGCCTAAAAATAGGTATTATGGGTGGGTTTGCGATTTTTGCGAAAATAAGGTCGAAAAACACCGATTTTTGCCTTAAAAAGGTATAAAATTGCTTGTGAGAGGTATGATTTGGAGTTGTGAGAGGTAAGTACTCAACCCCCCCCCCCCAACCCCCCCCTCGGGTTTTGTGGTAGGTAAGTACTGAGAGGGGGGTAACCCCCCCCCAGCCACTACTATGGGGGCGGCTCTATTCCGGGGGGGCTGTATTTAGGTTTTTACGGTATTTCCAGTGACCAACTGAAAAAAACCGTTTTTTCTGGAAAAAAACGAAAAAAACCGTTTTTTCCCGGAGCCGGAGTCCGGTAATTTTCGAAAATAAATTACGCGGAAAAATTACCGGTAATTTATTTTTCCGAGAAAGTGTGTTTTTGGTCTGAAAATGGCGAAAATTTTTCTTGAGGGTTCGAACCTACGTTACGTTTTAAAACGTCCTGAAACAGCTGAAACTGAAAGCGACCCTTTTTCGGGGAACGTAATTCGTGGACCGGCCGACCGGCTGACCGGTACATTTAGCTACGGTAGCTATAGCACAGGCAGCATAGCTACCGTAACCCATATTTCCGATAGCATTCTCCGTCCGCTGGGACAGCTTGCAGATAACTTACCGTAGCTAAATGTACCGGTCAGCGGTCGGCCGGTCCACGAATTACGGCCCCCTTTTTCGTGCCTGAAGCACGCAGGCGGGGATTAACACACCATAAGCAAAAGTTGCTCAAGAATGGGTGTTTTTGACTTCGGAATTCCTCAAGTGATTTTACTACAATACCTGTTTTTTAACAAATTCTGGGAGGCGAGATAATTGTAAAACGCCAAAATTTCGATAGTTGCGCGTTCACTGGATAAAAATAGTTCTTTGCTTTCGCTCAAAGTTTTCTCGAAACCTGTCAACGTCACTGACTTCAGGATCAGAACATTGTTGTCGTAAATACCAGGAAGAGAACTGAACTTGTCCGCACCTGAGGATGTACACGCTCGTTTCGGGGTTTTGGCGATACTTATTCAAAAAGGACGAGTACTTCGTCTTGATTCTTGGACTTGATAACGCTGGGAAAACGGTACGCTGTATGTAATCGCTTTTGTGCTCGATTGTTTGATTGTCCGTATTTCACGCTGTCGAAAAAGTGTATGTATTGCAAGGATTTGCGTCATTTTAGACGTTTCTGGAAAGTACGAAGACAAAATTCAATCCCGATTACCACATGATGCAGCCGTCAAAAATCACGAGCACCGTCGGACTGAACAGTGAAGTTGCTTTTTTGCTTTCGTTCATTCTGATCGTGAAAACGTCAGCGATTTACAAGTAGATTTTAGATTCCGATCTATGCTTTTTTGAAAAACGGTTTTTTTATTTTTTCGGAAATATTTCCGAAAAAAACGAAAAAGGAACCGATAAAGAACCGCAGTGTATAAGGATAGGGGAACACCAAATACCCTATTCTTAACGCACATGGGTCCATCAACTTTTGCGGGCAAGCGCCGTCCATGCCAATGGATTTGCCTTCAAAGGTAATACGGTTCATCGTGTCTCAATGTATTTTGGCACTCATTATTACCAAACTGATAAAAACGAGGCGCATTTACCATAGATATCGCGCTTTCGGTCAAAGTCGGTTTCAGTAAAACTTTTGTCCGCGCTTTGGAAAAAAATGCTCACTTTTGCAGAAAAAATACGGAAGTTTTCTGGCCGCTGAGGGCTTTTTGGTTTGTTTTTTTCACCTCAAAAATCCATCGCAAAAACCAAAAAAAACTTTCACGGATAAAAACGGTCCTGAGCGGCTGGCCACCGCGGAAAAAGATGCGCTACGGACTCAAAGATGGACGATCTAACAGATTGCTTTCGGATTTTATGTCACAGTATTCCACACCGTCCGGTATTGCACCGTTGTACATTGTTGTGGCTCTGTCTGCGTACATTTAGTTTCTGATTGCATGTTGTCTGTCTGTCCGTGATTTCGTCCACCTTCTCACCCTTTCCTGTTCTGGTTTGTGTTTATTTTTCATTCCCTCATTCATTTTCATATTTTCATTCATAACCTGCACACCCTGTCTTGTATTTATTTTCATGTCGGTAAACTCCACACCCGGTCTTTTAATTATGCTTCTTTCACTTAATCTTCTTGTTTATGTATTATTGAGTTGGTGTCGACGCAATAAACTAACTAACGGATAAAAACCGTTTATTTCCATACGCTGGTTTATACTGGCAGACGCACAAAACGGTTTTTTCCGAGCCTCGAGTACTTTTCCGTTTTTGATTTTACTTTTCCCCAAAAATTGCAACACAAAACCGATGAGTTTGTTGGTTCGGGTCAAATTCTGGTCGGATGTTCGGACCAAAATTTTTTTTTGAAACCCTACTTTTGTGTCATGTGCTCATATTTTGTGCCCAAGCACTTCACTTTTTTGACCGGATCACCTTACGTACTGGAAAGGTTTTTGAAAAAAAAACGGTTTTTTTTCAACGAAAGATAAAGAACGGCACTTTACGCCAGTATACGCTGGTTTAGATTGACCTGAACTTTTATTTTCAGTTGGCAAAATCGATGTCGACGGGTCTCGACTGAATTTTTGGGATCTTGGCGGTCAGGAGGAACTTCAAGCGCTCTGGGACAAAGTATGCACACGTTGGCGGTGTGGTGACTTAATTACAACAAAAAACGTTCTTTCGAAAGTTGGCCTTCCGCGCTTTCAGTACTACCAAGAATGCCACGGTGTCATTTATGTGATCGATTCGAGTGATCAGGAACGACTACAAGAATCGTATCAGGCTTTCGGTTTGTAGTGATTTATTTCTTTCCCCATCGAAAGCATCTCTCTTGTGGGGTTGGAGAGATGTCGGGTGTCCCTAGATGTCTTGTTGTTTATTACCCGACACTTGCACTTCAAAACATCAATCTTGCTGAGAGAAATTATTTGAGTGAACTTTTCTTTTGACCAAATCTTCCAACAAGGTGTGGAAAGTTTTATTGTTGTGACCATTTTGTTCAAAAACCTTTGCCAAGAATTGCATCAATGAGGCAAATTTCGCTTTTTTGGTCCAAGAACATCAGGTATTTTTCGAACCGCCGGGTATCCGTGTTTTCTCAAATATCGGTTGTCGTGTCGGGTTCATTCAGATGTCGACTGTCATGCAGTGTAGTGGCTGGGGGGGGGGGGGGGGCCCCCCCCCAGACCCCACCACCCCCCCCCGGGGGGGGGGGGGGGGGGGGCCCCCCCCCCCCCCACATTAAAATTCCCACCCAACCCCCCCACCCAACAAAAAACAAAACAAAAAAAAACCCACAAAACAAAAAACACCCCCCCCCCCCCCCCCCCCCCGCACGGGCACCACCCCCCAAACCCCCCCAACCACCCCCCACCCCCACCACCCCCCTGTCAGGTGCACCCCCATCTCTGAGTCTGCTGTCTGGGTCTATTTTGATAATAATAATGTTAGTTAGTTTTGTTTGTTGCTTAATAAACTAACATAATAATTTCGTCACCAACATTTCATATTTCAGACAAAATGCTCGATTCGGACCATTTGACTGGCGTACCGCTGTTGGTGGTTTGCAACAAACAGGATATTGAGGTATGATCATCGACCAATCTTCGCTTGGTGGTATTCAGTTGCATACTTCGATCACCAGTTCCAAAATGAATAATTGCAGAATTGTTTATCGGTGAGCGAAATCAAAACAGTCTTCCATGAAAGCGTGCACAAACTCGGCAAACGATCGTGCTCGGTCGTGCCTGCTTCGGCTTTAACTGGGTTGGTTAATTTTTCTCTTTTTTAACTTGTTTTCTCTTGGCGCATACTAGCATTGTGCACTTATTCATCTGCATTCCTAATTTATTTCAGTAACAATGTGCAAGAAAGTATTTCCTGGCTAATATCGTCGTTGAAACGCAATTCGTGGCATCGGCCACCCATCCACAATTCATGATTGGCATCACACATTCGGTATGTAAATGACTTTCTGTGGTGTTCGTACTGTGATTATCCTGTTGTTTATTGTTGTTTCTTGCTGTTTCATACTTGTTCATCGAGCATAATACCTGCGTTCATCCATAAAAGCAACAATCGAATTGCAAACAATTGCATTTATATTTTGTTCTGAAACTCGTCTAGTACGATGCCGCGAGATTATACCACTAATGTAGTGTAGATTTTAAGTGACAGGCACTGCAGAATGGTCGAATAACACGGGGTTGGGACAAACATAAGAACAAACAATCTTCGAGAACAATATAGTGTGAAAAATTATAAGAAGAACGGGTGAAAAGCAGGCGTACACGTTTGCAGATTCAAGATTGGTCTCTTTACGACCCATACCTCGCGGACCGAGGTTCAGAACAGCGATGGCCAGTGCCCAAAACGTGGGTCTTGTATGGCATATGTATAAAACAGAATAGCTGGTTTCATACAATTCACGAATATTTATAGGGCGAACTTAAAAGTTCGTGATCGGTTCAGAGTCTTGTCTTGGTCAGGTGAATTTTTGCATTTGAGCAACCTTAAAGCTTGTCAAAGTTAGTGGCATAAGAAGATGTCCCCAAACTGCAAAAGTCACGTGACCGCCGCGGCAATCAAGACCAAGACACGTTTGATTTCGCGCACGTAAAAATTATACTGTCGCTTTTTTTGTCACGACGATGACTGTCCGTCGTCGACGTCGCTAACGCTGATGCTGCGGTCGATGGTCGACCAGGAACTGGCAGTGGTGGGCACGGGACGGTTGGTTACAGTCGCCAGATAATGTTGTTGTGATGGCTTGAGCACGCACAACGCCTCGTCCACCGGCATCCAACGACGTTTGCGACCTGGAAATTTTTTGGTCCGTTTTTACGTCTGGTGCGAAATCAGATTACAACATCATATCCTATGCGGGGTTGTTGCTGTCGGCACTCTCACCGTAATTTTGTTCGGCCCAGGTCGAGCGTTCTTCGGTGACACTGAGCACGAACACTTGCGTTTTGGCTTTGTGCGCGCTGTCCTGAAATTCGTTTATGAACTTGTATGCATATAGCACAGTGTTAGTGAAACATCACAAGAAAAAATCGATATGGTCATGCCCGCACCAACCACGAACTCGCCGACATCGCGCACAATGTTCGTACACACACCCGCTTCTTCGAGCACCTCGCGTTGGACGGCCTTGTCTGATGTTTCACCCTCTTCCAGACCGCCGCCCGGAATCACCCATCTCGACTGAGACCGGGAGCTGGTTACCAGTAGCACCTAGAATGCGAAGGCATTTATTTGGAGATATGTAATTAGGAAACATCAGGCAGAAATATGTGGGTTTTACGTAAACTGTGTGTGCGTGTGCAGCAGTTCAGACGTGCATCATCATGTGGACTTGTATCACGGCTTTCATAGCGATAAAGATAATGTTCATGAAGGGGCCATGAAGCTGGATGAAAGCTCATGTGAGCATGCGTGCGTGTCTAGCTGCCGTTTTGGTGAAATGAACATTCCTATTCGAGCTGTACATTTGCGTGTTGGTATCATGTGTGCATGTATGTACATATAGTGTTTCCTTTTTATGCAAGTCAAAGGAAACAAGCTACCCCACGTTATAACTCAACTCCAGTTTGGGGTCGAGATTTCAGAAATCAATGAAAGAGATTAAGAATGTGTCCTTGTTAATCCAAGCACGACACTCAGCAGCAAACATGGTGAAATGTTTCATTGACATGCTGGCAGCACACACGCACAAAGCTCACAGCGAGCATGTGAAACATTGTTGTTGTCAGAATCCACAGGCAAACTTTGACACGTTTTTGCCAACCGCCTGATTGAATCGAAATTGTAATCTCGACCTCAACTAGAAGTTCAGTTATAACACGGACCCGCGCATTTCCTTTGGACCAAGAAAAACAGGAAACACTTATACATGGCCATGATCGCCTGTTGGTGCGCAAGGATGGTTCAACTGGAAAGAGCACGGTAACCCAATATCTCAAAATCTCGTCTAATCTGCCTTCACTCTCGAACACAGAAATTTCTTGTGATCCACTGCCCTAACACGCTCGCTGTTTACCGACCCAGGGCTTTCGTACTTTTCCGACTTACAGAACTCGCGGAGCAGAGGCTCATTCTTGCATTCTTCTGTTCCAAAAATCCGACAAAATTATCCCACCCAACGCGGACCATCCATCCGATAATGCCATACACGCTGGTGTGGGAGGAGATAAAGTCGCCGAGCGGCATGCGTGTGACGTGCGTGCAGACGAAGGACAAGCACATTTTCGAGCGTGTCAGCGTCGAACATCCCGAGTATTGTCTGTCAATGCCGCCGGCCAGTTTTCTTGACGCGTACTCGCGCGTCTACGACCGACTGCCACCCGTGCTACTGTTGAACATGCTCGAAAAGCACGGATATCAGGTACCTATGCCGGGGGCAGGAACGGATTGTGGGCTAATACCGTTGTTGTCAGCGCAACTGCCTGTTCCCTGAATGAGCGCGAAGAAATATGAATACAATGTTGCTATAACACACTTGGATAGCGCGACGGCGTGCGTTTGCGACAACAGCTGCGTGTTTGTACGAAACACTGTCATTTGCGTTGACAACATAAGTATAAGCCGGATTACGAATCTTTCCGACAAAAAATGCCGTACTCTATGCTTTGATCAGCTGTTCACAATTTTAGATTGTCTCATCAAACCGATCCGATAACTGTTTCGCATGGACACTTCACAAGGACAACGCCTGACGCAAAGTGCACTGATCTTTGCTATTTCATAACATCATTTTTTTCGTTTTTGACTTGATTTGTTTTTTAACGTGTTAAGCTCTGCATCGTTTTTCAGCTATCTGCGATTACTATTCATTTATAAATGGCAACACAGTGGCACAAAGGATAAAAAAATTTCATAATTCACCCAGCTTTCATGATATAAATCCACTGATCTGTTGCGTATA